>WHYT01016573.1:169256-213779 GCA_009806455.1 Tetrax tetrax | reverse complement strand
CATTTACACCATTCCAAAAGTCATTCTTATTCCAGAAAAGATAAACAAAGTAATTGGCAGGTGGTGCTCTATGTGGCAGTAGACAGCAGAGAGTAATATGTTCTTTCAATATTTCTAGGTAAAATGTGGCAAGCCCTCATGATACAGAGAGCACAATGAGGTGTTACAACAGCCTGCAGATCAGAAGAGAATCAGAAGTGACCTCCAAAATGCAAGTCTGAAATATATTGCTTCACAACCAGAGGTATCATTTGAGATAAGCAAAATAAAATGACATTCACTAGAGTCAACTCTCTGTAAACTCTTATTTAAATAGGCCGTTGTCCACCTTCTGGCAATCACCGAATATCGTAAGGCCAGTAAGACTCAGGGTCACCACAATTCTTATAAAGCTAGGCAGTGCCTTCAGCTCACATGCAGAAATCAACCTTCCACAAGTTGTTATTAGAAATACATTGAATATAGACCATCTCTAGAACAGTCATAGCAAGACTAAATGTTCTGGCTCCTGGGCAGGTAGGGCTTCCACACATTTTCCCTCTGGCCTCATCCCTGAGCAGGCCTGCAGCACAGCCTTCTGCCAGCACAGGTGTGTCAGGGCGCAGTATGGTGAGGTGCAAGCTTTGACTAAAGCAGGTGATGCTTTGGCAGCAGAGGTCATTTGTGTAGCCACAATCTATTCTAAGAAAAATCTGCTTTTATCAGCCAGGAATAAATACAGTGTTAAAACAAAAGGATGATTTTTGGTTGTGTACTTTTTTTGGTTGTTTTCTAGAAATGGCATTCTTACTTAGAATACTTTCAACACTGGCTTGAATTTTTCCTAGCATAGAAGCAGCCTAGAAGAGAGTAGGAGGAAGCAGCTCCTTTTTTCTTTTGCTGTGCATTCCTTCTGTGCAAAGCACCTCTTGTGCTATTCTGAACTGCCTGGAAGGAGGCAATTCCCAGTGCCCAAACCTAATCACCAAGCTGAGGTGCTTTCAGCCTGGAGAGTAGGCAAGCACCCGAGTTAGGCACCTCTCTGATGAACGGCCCATTTTATCTGCAGTCATTTAAAGGACTTCTGCATTTCATAATGCTTCACCCAGCTGTGGTCCCATGCTAGTGAGCACTATATATGCATTACTGCATTCTTGGAGAAGAGGAGGAACACATCTACATAGATAAACACTAGATACCACAGTCCAACATCAGATGGTGGTTCCCTTTCCAAATCCCAGAACACATACACAGGTGCAGTATGCAAAGCCACATTTTCAGGATCACATTATGACTTATTCCCGGCTTTGCAAATGATTTGCACAAAAGTGCAGTTTTTAAAATGGCACTATAAACACTCAACTTCCCATTGTGTTTGTGATTTAACTTGGTTCTAGACCAACAGATAAATGGAATGTAGAACACTCAGCCTAACGCTGATTCAGAATTAGACACTGTCCATCCTATGGCTCTACCAGAGAACTTTTGCATGCATTTTGTAAGAGGAAGTGGACATACTTTTTCAGGCAATTAGAAAAGTATGCAGGGGTTTACATGTATGGATGCATCAGATAACAAACCCCTTCAAGGAGTAGGAAAGTAAATGGAGCATAATCAAATGATGCATATTTTTATCAATGTTCAAGGAACAAACAAATACTCAAGAGGGCATTTGGTTGTTCATGTACCAATTCTCAGTAGTTCCTTAATCTTGACCTTACTCACAAAGAAAGGTGTTTTTGAAAGAGGAAAGGGTCAAATAGTTTTTCAAACTAGTAAAAAAGAGAATCCAAACACTTTCAAATTAATCTAGAAAATGGATCACCTTACATGAATTCCATCTGCATGTCCTTCTGGTGGCACAGCTGTGTCTTCCTGGGCATAACAGCAACATGCTCAAGAAGCTAGAGAAGCTCTCATGACTCAAATTCATAGAATACAGAGATTTCATATCTTCCATATTCAGTTCTTGTGGGTTACAACTTTAAAAGCATTTTTGTCTCCCAAACAATGTAGTGGAATATGAGAAGGGTGAAAAGTATAATTAATACCAAGTAGGATATGTAAAAACGCAACTTCCCTGTGCCAGAGAAGCAATGAGTTTTTACCTGGTCCCTTTTGGGCTAAGCTGTTTGATCAGCTTCCCTCAGTCTCTGTGGATGTCCTTATATGAGTCTAATTGAAGGACCCCTGTTCTCTTTTTATTTTTGCTCTATGAAAAATGCATTGGAGATGTCTTATAATGAACTTTGATATGGTGAAATGATAATAATGTCCTAATTATATATAAAAATGTAATTACACTTGCTACTATTATAGAAAAACTCCCTTTATAATGAAGTGTTATGTTAGAAAAAAAGATTTCATTATAGGCGGATTCCTTTACTTGTTAATTTGGCCTGTGATTCATCGCTTTAATATTAAAAAAAAAATTCTCTCTAAGTTACTTTTGATGTTTCTCATTTATGGTTCATTTCTCTGCTCTGGCACCTTAAGATGCCAAAAATTACAAACTTATTTAAGATATACTTAAAAATGCACTAGTTCTTTAAAAGGAAGACTGGAAAAAAAGGATTAAGAGTCCTTTTCCTGGTATAATGGAACATGGAACCAGGTTAAATACCATGGCTGTGTTCTTGCTGACCAATTGCCTTTGCTGTTAAAACTTTTTTCTTCAACATATTATTATAGAAAGGTAGTATCAAATACCTAAAATTGCTACTGAAAGGAAGGATAGTATTAAAATAGACCACTTAGAAAGAACAGTTCAATGAAAGACACATCCAGTCACTTCTGAAAGTTGCAATAATATGACAGTCCTGAGCAAAATTTGAACAAAAAAAAAAAGGGGCACAAGAATAAACACAATGTGATCTTGTCGTAGTTCAGCCCCGATCGGGACCAGACTACGCAGTCTCTCTCTCACTCCCCCCACCCTCCAAGAGTATAGGGGGAGATAATATGAGAAAAACGGCTCGAGGTTTGAGATAAGGAGAGGGAGAAATCCTTAAAGTTACCATTATGGGCAAAACAGACTCGACTTGGGGAAAACTATTCATTTATCACTAAAACTAGCAGGAGAATGAGACAAGGAACAAGATAACCTCCTCCACCCCTCCCTCTTCCAGAGCTTAACATTATCCCTACTACCTTTCCCTCCTGAGCGGCACAGGTCGCGGTCAGTTCATCACGCATTGTTTTACACCCCTACTTTGTTGTCGGGGGAAGAATTCGTCACATTCCTCCTCTGCTCCTTCATGGGGTCCCTCCAATACGCCACAGTCCTTCGTGAAACTGCTCCGGCGCGGGTCATCTCTTCTAGGGAGTGCAGTCCCTCCAGAACGGCTGTCCCAGCGGGGCCCTCCATGGGCCACAGTCTCCTTCAGGCCTCCACCTGCTCCGGTGTGGGGTCCTCCATGGGCTGCTGGTGAATCTCTGCTCCTGTGTGGGCCTCCATGGGCTGCAGGGGCACAGCCTGCTCCACCATGGTCATCACCACGAGCTGCAGGGGAATCTCTGCCAGGAGCCGCATTACTCCTCCCCCTCCTTCTTCACTGACCTTGGCCTCTGCAGCCTTTCCTCACAACAGGCTGGCAGACACCTCTCAGGATCCTTTTTACGTCTTATTCACTTCTCATCTTCTCTCCACTTCTTGCAGCCAGGCCGGGCTGAGTTGGGCCCAGTTGGCTGCCCAGCAGGAGGCCAGAGGGTGAGGCCTGCAAGGCCCACAAGGCTCGCGTCTCCCCCTCTCTGCCCCCGCTCAGCTGCTTCACATCTTCTGCTTCTTTTTTTTTTTTTCTGTTTTTCCCCTTCTTAAATACGTTATTGCAGAGGCGCTATCAGGGAACATTCTGCTACCAACTGGCTCGGCCTTGACCAGCAGCGGGTCCACCCTAGGCCTGGCCAAGTCCACTGAACAAAGGGGAGCAACTTCTAGTAGTTTCCTACAGAAGCTACCACCTTAGGTCCCCCTCACTAAACAAAACCAGAACAGATCTCAAGTCTCATATATCAAAACTGATATGAGTTCATAATAAGAATATTTTCCCTCTTGTACCATGAAAAAAGTACTTCAAGTGTTTTTATGAGCCAGCATGTTTCCGTCTACATTATACCATAGCTTGCAACTAATGCCCTGTTTAAAAGCCAGAGAGGGAAGGTGATGGTAAGGCAGTAATTTGCTAATAATTGAAAAAGATAACAGCACTTTTTGGAACAGGAAATAGCATTTCCCAACACAAAACATGAAATGGTTATGAGGTGATAGAACGCCTAACCAACCCCACTAAACTACACAGTCACTGTAAAGAGACATCTCATAAGATTTTTTAAATTGAAAAAGAAGGTTTTTAATAAAGTATACATCCCAGCTTATATCATCTTTCCAAGTACAGAGCTTCAGTTTCCTTTTTGATTAAAATCCCCTGCCCTATCCATTCTCTCTTTCCTCCTCTTTGTTTTGTTCAAGGTGACCTCACTAAAGAGGATCATCTCCACCAGCCAGCAGCTCTGAGGGCTCCAGCCTCTTGCTAGAGTGGGTAAAGGATCTGCCTTGTTACAGTGCATTATAGAAGTAAACAAAGTGTGAGGAAGGGGTTTGTACACCTGAAAGATTCTCTGTATTTTCAAACTGTACCAGAGACCTAATTGAAGACACTCCTTTTTCCTACAAGCCTTGCCTCATTTCTGAACTTAGACCATCACAGCTGATGATGAAATTTATTTTTCTATGGATAAAGTTAACATATTTTGTATGATGTTTACACTGCATCCACTCTTGTTCCCTTGCCAGATGCTTGTGTGGAAATAGCTTCCTGCTGTCTTTATGGTTCATATCAGGTTGCCCAGAGAGGTGGTGGATGCCCCATCCCTGGAAACATTCAAGGCCAGGCTGGATGGGGCTCTGAGCAACCTGATCTAGTCAGGGAGGTCCCTGCTTCTTGCAGGGGGGTTGGACTAGACGACCTTTGAAGGTCCCTTCCAACTCTAACCATTCTATGATTCTATGATTCTATGATATCCATATATGCCTTCTAGCCTGCATATAAAGATAGGAAAACTGAAGGTCAGTCTCTTTGTGGGTTCAGTCCTGCATGCTTCCCTCATTTTACACTCTTGCAAAGCTGCCCAAGGCAAGACCCTCAATCCAGGCAAGGTTCACAGAGAACATGTAGGTACCAAGAGTTTTGGTCCACGGAACTTTCTTTGCTTAATTTTGCTTATCTAAATGAAGAGAGATCCAGGAGCATTTACTGTTTAACAAATATATATATATAAAAAAGTTATTTTGAACATAAATATTCTAACTTAATTGAGACCACATCTGTCCAACTACATGGTTTTATCTGCATTGGTCAGGAATTCTGAATGTTATTTTCCTGGCCCATAATACAGGTAATGTCTGTTAAAGTCATATCCCGTTACTTGTATCTTTTGGTGACAGAATCACATCTGACATTTTGTTCTTATTCTCTGTATAGCCCTAGATCTGGCTAGTCCAAATAAGTAGGACAAAATTTCAGTATTTTTCTCTCTAATATTAAGAAAGCAAAAAAAAAAAAAAAAAAAAAAGGGGATGGAGTAGGGGGGGGTGGGGGTGGGAAACAGACCAGAAGTTTGGAGGACTCACCAAGCTAAAATCCAGGCATTGTACTTTAGAAATTGTTTTAGCTGTCAAATTTGAGAAATAACCACCAAAATAGGGATACTGTGAAAAGGTTCAATAAAAAGATATTCTTGTCCTAAGTGAAGTTAGTCTGGAACAGGCAGTTGTTAAAACAATATCCCTGGGGACGGGGGCACTCTTTGCGCTGTGTGACACCACTATGTCACATTCCAAATGTTGCTGTACCATACTGATACGCTGCTGTATCACTAGAAAAGATTATTTCTTCCCTGGTTAGAAAATGGATATTTTAAAAATTATTCCCACATGCCAACTGAAATAATATATTCTATAGAAAAAGAAAAGCATTCTGATAGATACTAAGTGTGAGTGGTGTTGATTCAGATGTATGATACTGCACTTTTGTCTATAAGATATAAGTCTTGACCATGATACAAGAGTATTTAGCTCTCCTTGAGCATCCTTTCAAAACACCCTCCTAATGACTTCTTGTATCAGCCCCATGTAACACACTTCATGATTCATTTCTTCACAGTCAGGAAATCAGATTCTCATCTTAGTGTGCGTTTATCCTTACGTAATTCATTCCATGAAGAAAACCTAAATGAGAGTCTACATTTGGGAGTCTGAGAGAGGAAGTGACATGTCCAATGCCATAGAACAAGTCAGTTGTAGGACTAGAAGGTGATTGGCAACATTAATGAAGTGGACTGTTCTTCCAGCTGTCCTAATCACAGTCAGTTACTTTTACAGTTAAAAAACCTCAAATCTATTAGTCAAACTATTTGCAAAATCACCACAAGCATGTGCATGTCTAATGGCCTAAGTTTTGAGGATACTTTTGTTTTTGCAGTTGGAGGGTCTAGATATACAATTAAGGTAAAATGAGATCAGCTTGAGAGGTGGTACTAAATAGATGTATTCCTAACCTATTGCATCCTATAGCACTATTCTCTCTTCAGAGGGAAAACCAAAATAAAATCAAAGAAGCACTCACATGAGTAACTGCAGATGAAGCAAAATTGGTTTTACAGAGGAAAAGAAGTTACAATTTTAATCACAGAAAATACCTGAATTAATAAAAAGGCATACTTTATTCTGTGCCCTTTCAGCACTGTGACAAGTGTGTTGGGGTTCCCCTGACGTTTTGATGGGAATGAGATTTTTGGAGTGCTATTTCTGATCATATTCAGCTTATTGGAAAATGAGGGTCTTATTTTCTGCATGGATAAAAACACAGTGAAAGATTGTAAGAAATGCCTATTTCAGCCTTAATTGTGTCCCTGCTACTCCTGGCTATCCAATTTCTGATTCTGAACGGCTGTCCAGTGGTGGAGGGAGTCCTCTGCCAGCCCTGCTTACTCCCAGACCCTTGCAGCATCTCCCTCCGCATACTTGCCTGGTAGCTGCACTGATGGGTCCCTGGCAGGTCTATTAGGCCAATGGCTACAGAGCTCATTAGGCATTTAAAACTAATCTACTGAAAGTACTTCTGGCATTCAGAGATGCTAGTGCTGACGTACAAGGCAGCATTTCTTCTGGTAGCAAAGCCTCACATAGCAGAGCAATCACAGTGATTTCTGACAGAAAGTACACCTTTGAAGGCTTTAAGATCCTTGCAGCCTTTAAAAATTTCATTCTAAGCTAGCCAGTTGCAAGCTTAAGCTTCCCATGATCAAAGGCACTGTTGAATAACACTATTATGTTCTCCTCCTTAAATCCTGTCTACTTGGCAGTGTTGGCGAGGAAATGGGCAATTTACTGCTTCTACTAGTGAAGCATATTGAAACATGCAAACTGCATGCATACAACCCCTCACATATTCTGTTGACATCTCGGGATCTGACAACACATAGCAATATTTTGAGAAAACCAGATTGCTGTTTATTCCACTATTTAATTTAGAAAGCAGAAAAGTGATCAATGTTTAGTAATAGCATTGCAGGCAAGACAAACATGTAGTTGCCACTTTGTAGTCATATACTTTGAAAGTAACATCTATTTGAAAATAAAATTGGGGACCAAATTTTCAGTCTCTGACTTTAAATTTTCTTACCCAGTTTTGCTTGCTGTCTTGTCTTCACAGGCAGGGTGTATTCAGACAGCTGTTTGCAAGTGCCAGGGGGTTCACCTTATTTTCTCATTGGTGTATACAAACACATATTTTGCATTATAGAAGCCAGATGTCCATTCACATTGCTCACATACCCAGTTTTGCCAATATCTATCTGAAGTCATGCTGGGGAACGTGCACCATTTTTGGAAGCACCAGCCATCTCCACTAAGAAAATGGAGAAAGAAACCTCTAGGACACTCTGGCAGACCAACGCTCTGGCATTTCAGGTTTACCCCAGAACTAATTTGTATGAAAGTGCAATATGAGATGTAAGTCTGTTCCTTAACAGTTTGGAAAGCCTGTGAAAGGACAACTTCAGATGAGACAAACATCCTAGCTCAGCTATTAAGGCTCCCTCGCCATTTAGCAGGACAGGCTGCTTCTTACACTACTACAGGTACGACCGTGTTCATACTCCAACTCGTCACTATAGTTTTGTGCATACAGCAAAGCTACTCACTAGAGGGAAAGACTGCATAATCAGGATCATCTACATCTTTGTTTTTTCCTCATCAAATAACACTAAGCGGTGGTCAAAACCTGTCATAGCAAACAAATTAAAAGTTACGAGGAAATACTAATGGGCTATCTTCTGGCAATCAGGATAAAGAGATTTTTAAGCTACAGAAGAAATTATACGCTCTAGCAATAATGTCTGACCAGGCAACTGATCTATCATAAAACAGAGAAAAAAAAAAAAAAACTTCAATAAAAGCTCATATTGCTGCTACCTTGCATACAAAAAGCTGTAATTCTATGTAATGGAAGCAATTGTATTATGGGGCAAGCAGCAAGTGTAATACTTGCCTCAGTGTTGTAATAACAGCTGCATACATGGCAGTAAGGACAACAGAGGAGCACTGCTAACAGCACTGTACTCGTTCGGGGAGAGACGCTGAGCAAGTCAGGGAAACAACGCGGGCCAGCCAGTGCTGTAACTGTGAAAAAGTTGGAGCTGAGTGTTTGCCAGCGGTGACTGGATCAACGGTGCTGAAGACACCACATCTTTTGAGATGCTCACCATCTCAAAAGAGAGGTGGGGCCACAGAGTCTTGCCCCAGTCTCTAGCTGTTTTGGCAAATTTTCTTTCTCAGAGTAGACTTTTCTCATCTCCCTGTGTCATTCGTGATACATGGACATTATTGCTGTTATTTTTGCAATAGCTGCAGATGAGAAGCGGAGAAAAGAATCTAAAAGAATGATGCAAATGATGCAAACAGAAATAAACTACTGTAGCCACAATATAAAATAGTGTCCTAGGCAAAGGAAAGAGAAATGCATTAAATACTACTTTCCTCCTATCCTACAAAAAAAAAAAAAAAAAAAAGAAGATATTTTCTATCCTACTGACCTGCTCAAAAAACCCCAGATAACACCTGGGAAAAGACTACAGTGTGCAGTTTTAAATTCCTGGGGTTTCCTTACAGAGTGATTTCATGCACATCACTCCCGGCTGGCCCAGTAAGGACCAGCCACCACTGAACGAACACTATAGATTGCTAAGATGTTCTAACAATGCAAATGATACAAAAAAGCGTAAAGTTTGTGAAGGCATGGGGGCAACTTCAATTAGCTCAGTAAGGGAGCCCAGGTCATTTTCCAAGTCCTGACAAGTGCAAAGACTCTCAATGCATACAGATGATCAAAAACTTGGAAGGCTGTCAGCAGAAGCTCAGCAGTGCAGCAGAGAGTCAGACACTCACAGCTCTTTTATATAAAGCTTTGTGCTTAGTGCTGGAAAGTCACAAGACACTTTCACTCATTGTGGTGTGGAGGAAGCACCGGCTTCACAGCAGTACTAATGAATTTGCTGTAATTTTAAGTTCCTCAGTATAGATAAACATTTGCTTTATAAACAGGCTACTAAATTCCATTTGGAATTATTAAGACTGTTCACAGAGTGAAGCCTAGTCAGCTTGATTAAGTGCAGCAAAATACCCTGTGAAGTTTACAAAGAAGTCAGGTAGCTGAGTGATAATTTAACGGTTTGACAGCTGGGAAAATCATGCAACCGAGAAACATCTCATAATAGAATATAACTTATCATTCCAAAATAAATGAGAAATTATGTCTTTGGGGAAGAAAACCAAGTTAAATAAAAAAAAAAAAAAGGCAGGAATGATGAGGAGGTTCTGTTAAGGTTGCATTTTGAAAGAGAAGCAACAGCAACAATCACCAGGATTCCTACTACTGATAGAGGAGCTCCTGCGTTCCATCGTAAAGCTGCAGTGTTCAAGCAGGGCAAGCTGCTGCTGTTGACAGTGAACAGAGAAGTCAATAAACTCTGCATAGAAGCTTTGCTAACTTTTGAAGGGTTATTAATTGTCAATGGGTTATTCAATTTCAATTATTTCAGCTGAAGAATATTTGCAAATACTGATTTAACATCCATGTTGAAGGTAGGAATTGGGGAGGGTCCCAAACACATGCTAATCACAAAACCAAGATCTTTTTTAGGAAGTATTAATTGAGAATTCTAGTTGCAAGTAATCTCTTGTATATTTTCACAGAGCTCTTTCTCCTTTTGCAAATAAAACTATCGATATGTCTGTAGTAAACTGGAATGTCAATTATTTTTAGCCAGAGAAATGTCATAAAAGACAGGCGTTCTGCTCCAGGAGCTGTATGAGCTGCACACTGAGTCACTGCACAGCAATGTGTAGCAAACAGCGGTACCTAGCTAAAGCACTGATCCTGCCATTTTAAAAATTCTCTTGATTTTGTGTACCACTGACAACTTCTTATTCGGAATTATGGCAGCTTGAGTCCTACTCTTTGGGGAATATCTGCAAGACATTTCAGTGCCTGATTTCTTCAACTAGCTCATTAGGGTGATGAAAAGCCACATGATGAAGGGGCAGTGCCATGCTTGAAGAGCTAGGGGTTCCTGTTGTCTTGAATTATTAACAAGTCAATATTTAGTGGACTGTTCCTGCCTGCCTGCCTACAGCAGGTGGTACCCCACTGCCTTTCACTTGGAAAGCATCTGCTTGCTCTGAGCCTCCCCAGAGCTTGCTATAGTCATTTGTTCGATTTAAGACAGACACTGTCATTATTCCGTGCAGCACTTCACAGAAATATTTCCTACTAAATGCTTGAACCATCTGAGCAGCACTAGGCAGGCTGCAGGCTTCATTAATAATGCATCTCTGCTTATCAATAGATTTAGACAACTGGTATTTAGAAGCTTCTTCAGAAGGAGTGGGGTTTTTTTCACACCAGTTAGCTTCATTCTGTCAGTTCCTTGATGTAGACATTACATCCAACTGAGTTCTGAAAGGCAGAGGTGCTAAAATGGTATTTGAGCTGCTCCCTTGCTTTGGAGCACCATTTGACTGATGTAACTCTTAAGATCAACCCCTCTGTTGCGTTATTCTTTGCTGGTTTCAGGGTTTGGGAGGAGGAGTGGAGGCAAGGCAACTTTTACATTAAGACAGAAATTTGCATTTATCTTGCTTAAAATACATGGAAGCATTGGCTTTGCATTCTCAACAAATTTAACCTCCACTAAAGCTTCTCTGGACTGAGCTCAGAAATGAGGGAAGAAGATTCAGTTTTAGTTACCTTATGATGTGCAGAGAAGCGGCAACCACTTTTGACAAAGCATTCAGAATGCTAAAAACAATTAAAAAAAAAAATTCAAACTGCTACCCAGATCAAACAGCAGTGTGGACAAAGTAGCTCCTGCCCAATTTAATAAAGGGGCAGGGAAAACAAAGATATAATTCAATTTGGGGGCAGGGGAGTAAAGAAGCCTTGAGTAACTATGTCATACTTATAGGGAAGATATGCTTGGATTTGTTTTGGTTCTGCTAGTAAGCCTTCCTTCTGGATCAGGTTTCCCCTCCATCACCTCCTTGGTGAATCCCACAGCCTTCCGATGGATTTCTGCAGTGCAGTTTTCTTGTTTGCTGGGCTGGTTCTATTTGCTATCCACAAACCTTTTTAAATTTTAAAAAATATTTTTAATGAAATGCTCCAGCAAAGGGTTAGAAAAACTTAATATGTACAGATCTTACCTACACTGTCATCTTTATGGAAAGTTTACAGAAGTCTCTTTCAGCCCTGTTACCTCCATCCCTGCATGAGGAGAAGGCGCTGTTTGCTGCAGTTTCTACCTACCCATCTCTAGCTGATGTGAATCCACTCAGCAACTTCACATTTTTTGGTAGATCTGGAATCCTTCGGTGGTTTCATGTCCCATTTGTCTCTGGCTTGCACAAGGAAGTCAGTCTACACAGTTTTGTTTCTTTCTTTTGCTATTTGCTTGATATAATTCCTTGATTCTTCATTATAGGAAATTTTATAAGGATTTTTTTTTTCCCCTTCAATTGTAAGAATGAATTAAATGAGAGAGGCTTTAGCAGAAAATATGGAAATGTTAACATCAAATGGCAATGGACAAAGTTTGCTGTCAGGCTAGTTGAAGATTGCTTTTACTATAGACCAGTTTCAGTACAGAATTGCTGGTTGCTAATGAAATAATTATACACCACTTTTTTTTTTTTTCCTGAGCCAGTAAAATTCACTGTGCATGCCCAGATTAACCACACATGCACATTAGATTTAATACCTCTTGGACCCACCAGAGATACGGCGTACATCAAGCGGAACTCCATGCGAGCAGCTCTCCAATCTGCTGTCCAAGGCACGGTTCATTTAAATGCCCTGGCTGCTGGCAAATTAAGGGCCCAGTCCTGTACCCTTCGATTTGAGAAATACTCAACCAGCACCAGAAGAACTGGATGCTGTTTGCACGCTGTACTTTGTGAATAAACAAACACTTATTAAAATGTTGACACTGACACATGACTGGGAACTGCTGTACACAGTCTCAGCATTTGCTGAAGTTCACGGGAAGCTAAAGTTTGTCCAAAAAGGGCAGAATTTGGCTGTAATGAAGAGGATGACATTCACAATATAAACAAGGGAAGCTGAGCTGCAGCTGCTGCTGTGCTTACAACAGAAGTGCCCCTTTCAAATATCTGTCAAGAATTGAACATGAAACCCAATTCTGTGATGCTCCAAGGACAGAATTACGATATGGGGAATAAAGCCACAGTTTAAAAAAAATAATTTGTTCTATTAGTTGTGTGCCAATATATGGGAAATTAAATTATTTCAGTCACAACTCTTCTAACCCCTTTGAAATACACGATGGATGAAGCCTTTCATAATGACACTTATTACAGGGGACTGAACATCCGTGCTGAAAAGACCTCTTTGGAAGGAGTTTGCATCGTATCCCTGTCCGCAGCAACTAGGTCACACGTGATTTCTCCAAAGATGTAACAGCATATTTCAGATGGACGACATCTGGATCAAAAGACAGTTCGATCTCTTTGCCTCTTAATTCCTCAGCCTCGCTAAGAGGTGCCACTGGTAACTAATTCGCAGCTCTGTCCACCAGTAACTATGCTGTTGTCAAAACTTGTTTAATAAATTAAGAATGATTATTTAAGTAGAAGTACTGTAACATATGGGGAGTCAATGTATTAATTAGGTTATTTTTCTATTTTGAAGGAATAAATGGCCTTATACCATCACTTTATCCCTCTAACAGGGTAAAATTTACCTGTGTTGTAGAAAGTAAGTACAAGATCTTCAGCCTTATCTATATACAATCTTGATACATCTCGTCACATCCTCAGTGGACAAAGAAAATGCAGTAGACAATAGGCACATGCAAAAGCAATGAAGGAGCAAAGAAGCTGCAAAGAAGCAAGAAATTGTGCATGGGCCTCTATTTCTACAGATTCAGTGCCTCTAAACTGTTAGGAAGAGCAGCAGCTGTTCCTGAAGCTGAAGCAATAGCCACCTAGGAATAGGAGCACTGAGCCTCGGACTTTGGCTTGGAGGTGGAGAACACCACCTAAGTCAGCCTGTTCTTCATCAGGACAGTACGTTTTCTCTATCCCACCACAGAAAATTATCTCACCCTCAGCCTAGTCTGCTTTTTCAACTGTCATCAAACAGAATTAAAATTCTGATTATTTTTACAGGCTCTTATTTTCTTGCTTCATGCACAGTTAAAAAAAAAACCCGATAAAATAAAACTGGTTTAATAATTTTTAAAGAGATTTTTAAATGATACTCACTTTATCAAGGCTGATGAAAATGACAGTAGTGTCAGAGGGTAACAGGTTGCTAATAAATACAATAGTTTAGGAAAGTGCTATTCTTGTCATGGAAAAATATATTCTGAGAAAAAATAATACCACTGTAATTCATTTTTGAAAGCTATAGAGACTTCTTGGATGAGGAATGCAGTTATTAAAGGCAAAAGTACACAATATGTTGTAATGAAATGGTTGTGCTACACACTTCATTAAACGTTTTGTGAGCCATTTGGGAAATTCCAGCTCTCCTCCCTCAGAGGGAAATGTTTTACGTGGCTGGATCACTAGAGGGAGCACACACAGCAAGACTGACGAACAGAAGAACCACGCTGCTGTGGTGCCTCCAGCCTGCAAGCAAAGCTGAACATGGGGAAAGATGAACCGAGGAGCTACCAGAATTTGAATTTATTCTTCTAGTGCAAGGAGTATGGTTACAGGATTCATTGAGAAAGTCCTGAACACTTCCAGCTATCAAAAATAAGTTAATACAGCAATGCTGAAGTTCTTTCTGAGCGACACAGTTGGGGAAAAGCTGACAGACTGTGCATTGCACGTGTTCATTGGAAGAAAACATGCTTGTCATATGAGATGCTGAAAAGCTTAAAAATTCAGAGAGCACAGTAGGGAGTCTTCCAGAAGGATTCAAAGAACTGCTATGTTTTGAATGTGTTGACTGTTTGATTTACAATATTTAAAGGTAGAAAATAAAGGGGGAAAAAACCAGTCAAATTTTATATGAACCTCAGAGAAACAGAAGCTAAGGAAGGGCTGAACGGCAAGCGTACCACAATATCTACGATATTTGCATGATCATTTCAAAAGCTCACCATTTATGTAAAAAAACCAAAAAACACCCCAAAGAAAAACAAACTCCTAACTTTGTGCTTTAACATTATGAGCCTTATTGCTGCAATAATATTGTTTACAAAGCACGTTTTATAGTTTTCGTTTACTTTAATCCACTATTCCTTTTAGAGGAGCAACAAAAGCTACATTAGAGACAAAAGAACCAGTGCAGAAGAAACTGCACATACATGACAGAAGCCAGTGAGCTACCAAAGTGCTGTGTCTACCTTAAAAGAATTTACAATCATGCTCTAAACTTAAGGTATACGCCCAGCAGAGTGTATAAGGCAAACATGAAGGTATTGTTGTACAATGTTATAGAAGTAACAGGTAATAGAAATAGTGGAAACTTCTCTTTTTGCTCATTGTTTATCAAAGCCCGCAGCCTATTAACCTTGCTGTTTTCCCTCAACTAGAGTTTACTGTAGCATAAAATGAAGACTGACATTTTAAATGAATACTTTAACTGGCAAAGTTGCTATTAGTGTCTTTGAGTAATCACAATAACAATTTTCTCTGCCCATATCCATAGACTTACACTCAGAAGGCCCCTGTGAATATGAATACCAAGCAGCACCAAAAGTGTACCATCTGGCACCCCCAGGCTTCACTTAGAGAATTTTACATCAAGTCCAGTGAAAATTTGAGTAAAGACTGACATTAGTTTGAGTGACTCTTGTTCCTTAGTCGTTGGCAGAAGGAACGGCACTCTCACACACTGATACAGTGCACTGAGTGGTGTGCATGCACGCAACCCAGAGTATTTCAGTCTTAAACTTCTCTCTTTGAAAGAGAAATTAGGAATTTTAGCAGTGAAATGCTATTAACAGTCAACAACCAAGTCTACCTGTCAGCCCTCCTCCTGCACCCCCTCACAAATGTGTGTATGAACAAGCAAACATGGGGGTGGGCATGCGTTTCCAACTGCAGCAATCTCATCTCTGTGTGGAGCTCTTGCTGGGTGGTCCTGCACGATTTTGTGGCAGGAGATAAACCCAAGTCCTAAACTGTCAGTAACCTGCTGATCCCAGCAGCATTAATTTCTAGGACATTCATGACTGTTGATGTTCCATGCATAATTTTCTTCCTTTAGGCTCAATGTTCATCTCAGTCTGTGAATGGTTCTTTTATAGCTTACTGTGATCATTTCACTGGTAGAGACCTCCTTGGTTGAGCCCTACCTGTTTGGGTAAGAGGCTGTAACACAAGGCTATTCCTATTGTAAGAGTAATACATTTTTTTTCTGGTATATGCATATGTAATACAACTCTATCTCTTTCCATATGTGCAGATATATGTGATACAGCAGAACAAGTCTGAAGTATATAAAGATTGCCAAGCTAATCATCCACGAACTGACAAAAATACTTAAAAAACAAAGGAAGCACTCGTCTTAAGGTTATTCATACAACCTTCAGTTTCTCCATGAAATACTAGTATGGTACAATCTTAAACATCATTATCACTTCTTTTTTTTTTTTTTTCTTCTGCCTACAAAATCACTGCCTTATTCAACAAAACATTTACATATTAAGTACTGTTCAGGGAATGGATCATTCCAAACCTTATTCTCACACACTCCATATTCCTGCACTGAGAATAAAATCATTGATTTCCGCAACACCAGTTTCATCGTGCTTTGCAGCAAGAATTCATATATTTTCACATACATAGCCTTCATCAACACAAAAATTATTATTTCCATTTTACAGGAGAACTAAAAGATAGATTAAAGTAAAAATGTCAAGTGACCACTAATTTTATTAACAACACTGAATTTGAAATTAATTCTACAGAGGTAAACTCATCTTCATTCACTCTGATTTTTTTTTTTCCTGTAACTTCCTCCTGAATTTATTGCACACCTTTCAAATGGGACAGTAAAAGAGGTAGGAGTCATATACTTGTCTTCTCCTCTTGTCTTGCCTTTTTCTGAGAGACTTTTCCACTCTGCCACAGCACTAAGTGCAGTGCCACATATAAGTCCCCTTTAGCCTAGCTCTCTGAATGGCAAGCCAGAGGGCTCGTATTAAGCTTTGTTTATTGATATTCTACTAGCAAATAAAACAAGCCCCCTGAAGAGATTCTTACAAAATATACTATGACACAGATTTTGACAGAGGGAGAAAGTGTGAGGAAGTTGTGGGACTAGAGCCCCTCTTTCAGCACTTCTCAGTAACAAGGAACATGCTCTCAGGTGTACGAGGTGTGTTTTCCTGATCAGTTATTTAAAGGTGTCACACAGCCCTCTACTTAGTGTGTGCCTGCTCCTTGGAAAAGATGTAGGATGAGACTTTTTCCTCCTTGTTCAGTTTTTGTTTGCAAAGCTGAAGATCTCCGCAGAGAGCTGAAATGAACAGTAAAATCTGGTTTTACACAGCTTTTGGCCATTCTTGCTTCAGTTCTGTATCTTTTAACCTCCAGGGCATAATAGTTCCTCCTAATCAATCCTCTTTTGCATTCCTTATGGATTTTCTTCTTACTTTTAACACACAGTTTAAGATGACTATCAATCCAGGGAGATCTAGACTCCTTTCTACTTGTATCATCTTGCTTGCTGCTAAAACTTTTCTGATTCAAAGTTATTATATGCCTCCTCCATGTTCAAATATGTAAGCTTCCCAGTACTCACTAAATATCCTCAGGTTTTAAATTTGCCTTTCTAAGGCCCCAGAAGTACAGATTTATCTTTTACTTTTCTTAGAAAGAGAATTGGACAAAATTGAATCTGCTCTAAGTTTAGTTTTTTTATGTCCAGCCCCTTTAGTTCTTGCTGCCCAGTGAAACTAAGCATAACGCATTTTTTGCTGGTTCACTGATCATTTAGGAAAAATAAAAATCTACCTTCATTCATTTCCACAAATATCTGAGACCTGACTTTATTAAAAAATAAATGTGGGAAAAAAGTTACAGTATTCAAATGTTCAGTTTTTCAGTGGATATTTTTTTGTGCCCTACTGGCACAATACATTAAGAAGTTAAAGCCTCAGCCAATATAGCATCAATCTCCTTGCCTCCACATCTATCCCTAAGCTTCTGCTCTTCCCAGAACAGAGATACTTCCCAGAAGTATCTTTTAATAGGATTAGGAAAATAATATTAATTCATTTCATGCTTAAAGAGTTGAGGATTAAATCCAAATGTAAAGGGAAATAAATGTTGCTTCAAACGAAGGAACAGTAACATACTTTTTAAAAAACTTAATAAGAAGGCAAGATCCTACAGCATAAAGCCTCGTGCCATGTGAAACCCACGTTTTGAACTGCTCAGATAAGAAAATGTCTGCAGTTCCATGAAACCTTAAAGCTCTCTGTGGTATTTCCATCATCATTGCTCTTGTCCTAAAAGCATTTGCCTTGACATCCCTTACTGCTGGTGCCACCACACACTCACAGGCAATAGGGCACAGCTTGGGCCTTCTTATGCCGAGATGTGAAAAATCAATTGAATCCCCAGCAGATGGAATCACTGGTGCAGAAAGTGCCTAAACACTAACAGTTATTTTGTGATACCAAAGTCTTGAAAGAGGATACTGCAAATGCATACACTACAAGAAAAAAAAAAAAGGGTGATTTAATTTACAATAACTCTGCATGATGTTGTTATTTTGAGGCTCTGTCCTTCTGCAGAGATGCTAGTATTCCCTCGTAAATTAAGAATTTCTCTCCAAATATTTTCTATTCACTGATAACACACAGATACATGATATAATGCGGTATGATACACGCTGATATTTGACACTGTCGCATCCCGATAGTGAAACATACAGAATATTTCTATTCCCTTACCATTATGCATTAAAAATAGACAAGACTGACAGCAGAGTCTTTACATACTGTGATGGGAAACATGATTTTTATTTCTATTCCAGACTTGTCTGATTCTAGGTTCTATATACTTATTTTACTAAATAGCATTTAATTATTACATTCTACACGTACTATCTATCTACTCCACTTTCTTCCCATTTTTTTTCTTCCTTCTTTTTTTTTTTTCTGTCATTCTCTATATTTTCTGCTGGTTTTATCAGCTTCTTCTCACCTCTCTTTCAAATTCCTTGTTTCTCTCTTTCACTTCACATATTGGCTTATATATCTGTGCTAACATCCAGCTGAGCTGCAGGGAGGATTTTTCTAGTGTACTCTCTCTGTTTGTGTCAGTCCTATTATAACATACTTCAGATGATATATTACACTTGAAATCTTCTAGTATAAATATACAGAAGTCATATTATCTATTCCCAAAAGAATGTTAATCATAAGCCTTTAATCATAATGATAATATACATATTTGGAAAAAAAACAACTAAACTGTTGCATGGTTAAGCATAGGAATAGATGTCAGAAGATACATGTTTTCATCTTGGCTTTTGCACAGTCTTGTGCTCGCAGGGAAACTATCTGGTTTTCTTTTCTGTTTTTTTTTAGTTTGCTTGTTAAAATACATGAATAATATTGGCCTACTTGTTTGGGTGATGCTTAATTTAGCTAATGTTTAAAAAGCCTTTGAAAATATCGACTATGCCAGGCTAAATACGTGAAAATTATTATTAGCTGTCAATTACGTTTTATAGAAAATACCGGGGGGGAACACTCATCAAACTAGTAAATTAGTAGAAAAAAAAAGAAAAATTGAGAAAAGAGAAGAAAGAGGAAGAAGAATAAAGACTGGTTTGAAACAGAGTATATTGGAGCCGGAGTGTGGTCCGAGGCAACAAACTTTCGCATAAATCTTCATAGTCTGCACAGCTACTCCTCACCTGATGTGTGAAACTGCAGCCTACACACATAGACTGGTCAAAGTGAAACTTCCCAGTTTTAAATTCTGCAGTTTTCTGTATAAACTCTGTGCTGTAACTATACTGATGCTAATGGTATGAGGTCATTTAACTTTGATCTATAATGACAAGAGCACTCGCTCCCTAATTTAGTGGAAAAAATAAACTTTCGGCAACCTTGAACGCTCCCCGTGCACCGCTGCGTGTGCTTCCTTTCAGACTTAGAATTGAGCACACTCTAGCGGTCTCTAGCATGCTAGGAAAACCGTGCACACAGAGGTACAGTCCGACAGAACAAATGGGTTCGTACGTTTAACTGTGTAATATGACACAATGGTTCAGCTGTGGACAACTCACCCGTGGTCTTCCAGCAGTTTGAGAACCTCTGGCCTAAAGACTGATGATGATCGATGCTTGCGATTTCTACTTTCTATAGCTTGCTTCTCAATGAGATTATATAATGCTTTATAAACATACTAGGGCAATTTATGGAAAAAAAAAAATGCACGTCACTAGATTAACCAGTTTGAGATCATAATTTATCTCTGATGGTCTTTCTTTGACAGCAAGAAAACAAAAGAAAATTAAAGCTGATAGGGCTGTTCTAGTAATGTCAAAAGTTGGCATTCTTTATCAGTCTTTAACTTAAAAGCAGTCCTTGTCAGAATAACGATAAAGGCATCATAGAAATTTTGCTTTTCATCTGTCTGACACAGAAATCAATGATCCAGAAAACAAATCATTATATATGTATTTTTTTTTTAAAAAGTGAATATGAAACAAGCCAGCTTATCTACATTTTATATTTATCTTTGACAGAGTCAGTTATACCATTTCTCTGAGCACTCACTCACAGTTGAAACTGCTCCCTCCTCCCAGTTATAACACTGACCCCGTTTAGAGAGCACATCACAAATAGATGCACTGAAATCAGTAGCCTTTTCCAGGGTGTGAGCTGACATAATGGGCAGCTTTGCTTTCTCTTGGGAGCAAGCACTCTCTTTATCACTAGGACAAATGACCTGTAGGAGAGGTATCCAAGGCTAGGCGCTCTATTTCCTTATAAATGCCAGATCAGATCATAACACATCACCGTGACTCACTGTGTTCATGACCAAGCACTTCGATTTCCAGGGAAAGCGTGAAGACTTAGCAGACTGAAGCCAAGCTCCGTGTATGTCAGAGTACACTTTCTAAGCAGACGTATTACTTCTAAAACTTCACTTTCCCTTTCAGTACATAGCTTCGAAATTCATAGCTACAAACAGACCAAACCACTTACATTATCAATAAGTGAGGCTTACCTTACAGCAATTGTGATCTGTTAGAAATGGCATAAATGGCGTGGTTTTCACATCAGGGAAGGGTGATTTGCAGCTCTCAAGGGGGCTCCTTTAGGATTCTTCACTTTGGATTTTTTCTTTTTTCTTTTTTTTTTTTTTTGATTGCAGGTCCTTGTTCCTCAGAGTGGGTAAGTGCCAGCAGTCATATTTCCTTTCTCAGAAGTACAAGGCTCCACCTCATCCCTCTATAATCCTGAGAGTAGGGAAGGATTACTGAGCCTAAAAAAAAATAATAAAAACAAATCTTTGTCAGGCTTGAATGAATCAGAAAAAGAGAAATAGAACTATTCCATATTTTAGAGGCAGAAAAAGAACCAACCCTACTATGGGAAAAATGAAAGGTAAATTAAGAAAGCATACGAGAAGTAGAGAAGGAAAATAAAGATTAGATGATAGAATATGGGACAGAGAAAAGAAGATGGAATCAAAAGAAAAGCATTACAAACAAGAAAAAGAGGAGAGGAATTTAGTAATAAAAAGGAAGTATTAGAAATAAAAATATTTACTTTCCCTTTGATGCATCTGTTAAGATTATCTGAAGTCTGAGAAAAAAAGGAAAATGTTAAATACTCACAGTTAATAGAAAAGTTTTTTTCTTCCCAAAGAAAAAAAACCAGAAGAATCCTAGGAAATTAGAAGGAGGGAAGGAAAAATATCAAGGTGTAACATAAGGACATAGGCCTTCACATTGGTCACCAGTTCAGCCGCCCTGTAACCATAAACAGTGATATTGTGGAAGCCCAGATTAGAAGTGCCCGCCAGATAGTGTGTTCGTATCAGGTCATGAAACACTTAACAGAGCATCAAAGTAAACAAAACGCTTACGGCACCAAAATAACGTGTCAGAGGAAGAGAGCAAAGTGGAACACGGTATCTTATGCCCCCATAAAAGAGATATTTTAGGTTAAAATTATAGAAAAATCTCAGAAACTGTACCTCCATGCTCTCCAGGAAAGCTAGGAAAGTATTTATCAGTGTTAGCTTTTCTAACACCCTGACTTTCCATACAAAGCCAACAAGATATATGAAAGTGGAGGATATCAGAGACTTCAATTTAAGCTCCTTTGATAACACAACTCTTAGGATGCATCATTCTCCTCAATGAAGGTTTTCACAAGCTTAGATGTATTCCTCAATGCAGTATTCAAACACATCCTTAGATGTAGGAAAATACTCAAACGCATTGTCAAATTAGGAGCATAAGCGTAACAGCATTCATTTCTGTTCATGTCAGATGGACTATATTTAATTCCAAGTCTGAGAAATTTGTGAGAAGAGGTCTTGATTGTTTGAACTCTTACTCCTAAACTGTTTTCAGAAACTATTCTAAAAAACAGTATTGAAACTTAGATACCTATTGCAATGAAGAGCAGTTCTAGGGCAATGGTCCATGCAGATTATCTGTCTTCCTTCTCCACCAAGGATATTGGTCTCCTGCTTACTGTGCTTTTATCTGTGTTTATCCTCTAAACTAAATTAATTGAAATCACATCTTTATCTTCTGCTACTTGGAAGTCCTTGTTTTCATCTTAAGGCAACTTCTTAGTGGAGCCTATTTTCTTTTCTATGAAAGTGGCTTAAATAATAGTGGATGGAGAAACACAACATGTTTGGTAAGGCTGGTTATAGTCAGTATATTTTAGCTGGCTAAGTCTTAGATTTCTCAGTGCAGAAATTAGGAGTCAAAATGAAACTTTTGCAGACATTACTTTTTAAAATAGCAATTTAAACAAAACTACTTATTTTGCTTTAAATGTTGATAATGTTTTCTCCACACACATTGCATTATGTTGAACGTAAAGCAAGACCAAGTTCTAAAAAGAAATTTTTATCTGATGAAAACAAATTTTTAAAGAAGGTCTCACAAGAGCATTTAAAAATGAAATATGCCATTCCCAGATAACAAATTATCAAAGCCTTGTGGTTTAGTCTTGTTTTTGTTGTAAAGATGCTAGAGAGTTGTGCTTGCTTTCTTTTCTCCCTGTTGCCTTCATACAACCGCATGGAAATTCCTCTTAATCATATTTATGTGGAACAAAAGGTTTCCTTCCATTTTTAGAAAGCTGGTTTACTCTTTCTATAAAGTTATTGAAAAACTACAGTCACAGGAAGGTTTGGAGACAGCAAACAAGAAAGATGGAATCAAAGCTACAGTAAATTTAATGTAAAAATAGAAAGTATTTGGAATTATTATTTCTGCTTTACCACTTATGTTTACTTGCAAATGAATGTTCCTTTCTTTCCTTAGCATGTTCTTGGTGTTTAAAAGGGCACATGTATTAGAAATCAGTTTGTATCTCTCAGAGAAAGATGGTAGCACTTATATGTCTGTCTGTGTGTGTCAGAAGAGTTAGAAGTATGAGTTTTATATATAGATGAATTGAGATATATACTTTTATATATGTATACATGTAGGCTGCTTGTTCCCACAAACAAAATTTGGGTATAGGCAAAAATATGTTTCCGTTTTCTACACCATACCAACCACATGTCTGGTTTTGCACAACACAATTACTCTTCCCTAGAGTCAGGAGGAAATAGATTCAGTAACAACATCTAAAGAGTGCAGAACAGAGATCAGTCCTTGTTAAGTTTATATTTTATATGAGTGTCATGTTAGAGAAAATGCACAGGCATAAACTCTCCAGACAGTAGATTGCCATTATTAGCTTTTTCCCAAGCAACTCTGTGACACCTATTTTCAGGGGTCCTGTTGAATCAGAAGTACCTTCAAATACATTAAAGAGTGAGACAGAAGCAGGCAGGTCAGAGGAAGAGAAAGATCTATAG
Organism: Tetrax tetrax; assembly: GCA_009806455.1. Taxonomy (NCBI): domain Eukaryota; kingdom Metazoa; phylum Chordata; class Aves; order Otidiformes; family Otididae; genus Tetrax; species Tetrax tetrax. The sequence continues at coordinate 190,183 of WHYT01016573.1, read as the reverse complement.
GCTGGATCCTTCATCTCTAAGAAAAGAAAAAAAAAAACCTATACTTACTCTTATCCTTGGTAAATTACCAGGTTTTGTTTGTTTGTGCAGAGCTTTGTTTCATTATAAATTGCGGCATCTATTACGCTTTCCTTGATACCTCTGTATAAAGGTGTAATGGTAAAATATAATTTACTGTCTTACAGTGATACATTACACTTAATTGAGCATAACTCCTGTCATTTATATTGGTAATAATATTTTGCAATAATTTTTTAGCTGAAATTGTTTATTACATTTTTTAAAGAAAAGGTTAAAGCAAGTGCTTTATTTGAACTTCAGAGACATTTATGTTGATAGCATTTAGCAGAATTATTAAAAGTTATCTAAATAACAAAACACAGTAGTTAAACTATGATTTTTTTCCAAGCCAAAAAATTATTTGCTAGGCTTGTTATATAGATATTTTAAACATCTATGTTAATCATGCCAATCATTTTTTAAAAAGCTTTGACTTTGTGGAAAGGATATTTATGCAGTGTGGCTGTGATAAATAAATAAATGCTGGAATTTCTAATCCTATGGATGATTTGCTCTTGCAAGCTGAGTACAAAACTTCATACTAGCAATTTGCACATGTAAGGCCGCATATACATACACACATTGCCCAGAGTGAATCATGTCAGAAAATTAGACTTTTAGAGTTTCCTTTTCAGTAGTAACAGAGTGCCCTGCATTACAGAGGCTGGAGACCCATTATACTCAGCTGTATCTAAAAAAGACAGTTTCTCAATCGATTAAATCATGTATCTTTTGTTCACTCTACAAGATGATATATTGTGATTCTTTAAATTAGACATACATAAAGCAGCAGTGACAGTGGCTAAGCTGAGTTAGCTAAGAATCCACCTGACCCTATGGAAATGCAGGTTTCATAGCTGTGGACAAAGATAATAGCATGCAAGGAACTGCTATTCCCGAAAATGATGTAGCCTTTCATCTCTAATAACCAAATAACAAATGGTAAGTCAGTACTTGGGAGCTACTGTAGCAAGCAGATCTCCAGGAAACAAAGTTCCCCACAGACTCTTCCTTGATCTTAAAGCTTAACGTGAAACATTTATATGCACGTAGCACCTGGCCAGAAGACGTGGGAAGGCACTTTTATCACACTGGCTGTATTTCTTTCTTAAATAATAGATTTCCTCTCTTTTCCTCCCTCTCCTGGAAGTGGAATACATGCTCAATAATGTTTCTGTATTTTTTTTTTTTAAACAGTTTAAGAACAACCAGACAATCTTGAAAACCTCAACATCACACTGTCTTGAAAACCATTAACACCCCTCAAACTGTCTGGTGCTGAACTACATCCCAATTTTTAAAAGCAAAAATATGTAGTCAAAATAAGTTAAGCATGATTTGGATGAAGAAGTTTGGGTTTTTTTTTTTTAAAAAAAAGATGTGTTAAGCTTAATTGAATGCTAATCTTCCACTCACAGTTCTTTGAGATGCAGGCACATGGATAAATGATGTGCAGACCACCTAGTCCAACTGAAACTACACCAAAAGATGGTTGAATTATGTACAGTATTTTCCCAAAGGCATTCCACAGGAGTGAAGAACAACAGCATGTGAACCTTAAATCACTGCTCCAAACTATTGACAGTTCACAATGGTTGACTCACATGTGTCTTAAGCGGAAGTTAATATGTTAAATATATAATATATATGTAAATCTGCATAATGTAGCTATATCTTTCTGTTCTTCAAATTATTCTTTTTTTTTATTATTTACATCTCTAACGTAGCATAAAATCAGTTATATATGCAAGCCTCCATGATAGCAGCATAAAGCAACCTCTATGTACATACTTCCACTAAAGCAAACAGGAAAACACACTTTGGATCAAATGACAAGGAGCTTAGTGCAATGCTTATTCACCTTTGACTGTACAAAAATTGAAAGATTTCCATATGGATTTTAATTTTTTTTCAGTATTAATATTCCTTTTACAAATAATAAATTCCCAAATTTGTTATCCATTGAGATCAGCATCTGTTGAGTGCATGGGATGAGAAAATAGTCTTTTTTTTTTTTTTTTTGCAAAACAACTTCATGTCTTTCTCAAACAAAAAGCTTTGATTTTGCTTCAGCTTTGCAAATAACTCCTGCATTTAGGCTGACAGCAAACCAGGAAAAAAAAATAATAAAATCCAAAACCGGATTTCTGAAAATTGCAAACTGAGGTATTTGTTCATTTGAGTTCCTGACTGTGGCTCCATTGCTACTGAGATTTTTCTGTGGTTTAAATGTGAGAGAACATATTTTTTTAAAAGAAATTGTGAAAGAAGTTTTCACCCTGGTTATTTCTGTGGTTTGGGACATGCAGAGTTTCAACACTAATTTTTAGCCTTAAACCACCTCTTACTAATTGCATCTCAACTTTTGTCTCTTTTTCAGGATTCCTAGGGATTTGTGGAAATAAATGTTAAACAGATCACAAGTACACAGAAGGAAAAACAGCTGTAAAGACTGTATGCAACTCAGGAAGTTACAAATGCAATTGGGTCCAGACAAAGCCAATGAGGAAATATTGGAAAATTTCACCATCATTTTTGCTTCTCACTACATCAGAAATTTTTGCTGTAAAGTGGAATCAGACTTGTGATGTATAAGAGTAGGATTTGAAATGAGAAAAACCAGCAGCTCTCTTCCTCTGCAACAGGAACAGAACATGGAAATATTTGGGTTTAGTACAGCTATTATAACAGCATTCATCTCTCCAGATGATTTTTCTATCTTTGCATATGTGTAGAAGAATAACAAATATTCCTCTTTTCTGCCTTCCCTTGTGTAAGGGTGTATTGTTTCCAGTTAACATTTTGGAACCTGAGGCACGGGAAACTCTCTGCACAAGCCAGTGGGAAATCAGCACTCCCCCCTGTGCTCTCTCTGATGCTCTGTAAGTCTTCAAGAGTGCTTTGCCGGTTTCTCTCCACTGCTCAGGAAAGAAACTTTAGAAAAATCAGTAAAAGTGAGGCCACTAGTTTTCAGTCAGACAGTTTTGAATTTGGGCAGGTTAAGCTCCCGACAGGAGTTTAGTGACCGTGAGCAAGCCCTTGCGACTGCATCCCTGTGAAATGCTGCTGTGTTCCTTATGTTGGTATGTGGAGAAACATAGATACTTTGGAACGAAATTCAAAGAAAGCCCAGCATATTAAGCAGAAAGTCCACTATATTTTGTGGCAAATAAAGGGAAGTGAGCATGGCCCTCACCCAGAGAGCTATAGCTTAGTGTCTAGTGCATTCTTCTGGGACATAGGTCTGAACCCCTTTAGTCAGACCAAACCCCAACTTTCCTGGACAAATATTGCAACCACTGAGCATCTGAACAGACAGTAGCATTTGCTTCCTCTCATGTATTTTACTGAGCCTACTCTAGGAACAACAGAAGGCAGAGCACAGGAGCTGGGACAGGTGTAGAAACCCTGACTTTTCGAATAAGGAATCCTTAGAGAAGTATCTTTCCAGTACTGTCTCATTTGAGGCAGTTCAGATCATAATCCAAACCAGAGCTTTAGATGTCTAGGGACTTCTAATGTAAGTGAATGTAGGCACACAGAGAAACTGGGCAAGCCCAGTGTCCAGCTGAGTAGGGACTTGCAAAGATTCAAAATTTGGACACAAGTAGTCCAAAGGGCAGGCACATAGGTAAACCGTAAGTCCCTAAAACATCACTGCTAAAGTTAGCTTATTTGGCTTGCTAAATGCACATATGAATCAGTCTTCCTTACAGTGAAAATAGTTGCTCAGCATGAGGTTATTTCCTGCCCTATTTAAGCATATAGAGAAGGAATTGCGAAATCCTGCTCCAGCACTTTTACAGCCAGTTTGAAGGCTGGGTCTTGGTACATCTTTTTCAGGTGGAGACAACAAAAATTTCTTCATACCAGTATTACTTTCTCAAAAGGTACTAAAGAGGAGCTGGCAATGGCATCCAGCCTCTGCACCGATCAGTCTGTTAACTATTAGAGACTGCGAAAGAAAGGCCAGGCTTCTGGCCAAGCCATTGTTTGGGCCTCAATCTAATTCTTGGTAGTAATTCAACTTTCTCTGTGACCGTGGGCATGTTGCCTATCAGTTTCTCAGTTATCCAGCTATAAAGTGGAAATTCAAAGTACCTCCGTGTTTCCTCACCATCTGCCAGGTCTATTTTCATTGTAAACATTGGGCAGCAAATGTCTTCTATTATTCATAGAGTAAGGCCAGACGGGACTAGAACACCTTCTCGTCTGACCTCCTGCGTACCAGAGGCTATCATGTGTGTATATACAATACACAGTGGGGAGCTGATCACAAATGGGGTCTCCAGGTGCTCTTTCAAGAGAAGTAAAATAATAATATTAACTCAAACACAGCCATTCCCTTCCTCTATACATCCAAAGCACTGAGCCTATTGAGAATTTTGAAGTAATTTTTGTTATTTTTATGAAGCTAGCAAACTTCCATGTGTTTCCTCCTTATTTTGAAAGTTGTTTCAGAAGATGATTTTTTAAAAATGGAAGTTACTGAAAGAGCTCATAAACATTAAGATCTTTCAAAGACAAAATACTTGAACACCCCAGCTCCTGAACTGATAATGGTGTGTGTTAATGCACTAGTGAAATTGTTTCTAAATTAAACATGATACAGCTTTAAGAGAAAGTAAATTCTGGAAATCAGACCATCTGGGCATGATGCGTAAAACCATATAAGTGAGATCTCCTCAGATTAACTTACTCCACTTATCAATATCTAAATATTATAAGGCTTTTCCAAGTAAAAGATCCATATTCTTACTGTTGATACAAGTTGACAAACAATCATCATACTTTGTTCCAGGACAAACGGAATCAACTCAAGCTTAACCAAATCACAATCCTTAACTTTTATGCATTTTCAGGTAATGGCCTTATTTGCTTTCTGTAGGTTTATAATGGAGTATTTAAACTGCACTCAACTCTATTTAGGAGAGGATCAAATAAAATTTACCTTAATGAGAATTAAGTTTACTCCTCATTTCTGCTGGTATTAAAAAAGAAACTGTGCAACTACTCAAAGTAGTAGTAGAAATTTCACATCTTACATATTGATAGACTGGAAGGAAATAGTGCAAAAGAAAATACTGTGGCAAGAAATGTGACAGAAGGCATTATATACATACTATAACATCACCGGTTTATTCAGTTTATAATTGTATTACACACTGCCATTATGTCAGCTCTCATGAAAGCACCATTGTATTGACAAAGAAATTAATTCACATTGTTTCTCATCCAAGTATGTGTGCATGTGTTTTTTTTTCCCTCAGGCTTTCCAATCCTTGTTTAAGGAACTATTATCATCTCAGTGTCAAAATTCAATTTATCAGATCCAATATATATTAAAGGAGTGAAATATAAGGGCTTGCAGCATGCAAGAGTTCAAACGAGATGATTTGATCACCCCCTCTGGACTTAAACCCCATGATTCCGTGACACCTAGCACTGAAGTGAATGCGCTGGAAGATACACTCTTTACTTTCTGTCTCCTTATAGTACAAATGAGCTGATTTAACTATAAAATTTGAGATAGAATGTAAGACAGTCCTCAACTGCACTCCCTTCTCATTCAACAACTACATAGATACCTTCTCTGAGAACTTATTCGGGAAAGAGTACACTGAAGAAAGGAGATAAAGTTCACCAGATCTGAAGATAAAACCTACCTAACAAATACAGGCAGGACAATAACTTGGCTTGCAGGGAGGTTACATTCAGGAAAATACCTTATGGTCAAGGGCTCCAAGACTTACAGTGGACCCTGTTATGCAGGATGGAGCGAGGGAAACTGGTACAAGTGGAGGAAATGAAAATGGCGAGCAGAGGGGCAGTGTAGTACTACCCGCAGTAAAAAAAAAAAAAATAAATCATCTTCTGACATCAGGAGTAATCAGGAGGTAAGAGGAAACTTGTAGGTTTTGAAGTGGTATCAGCTCATCTAATCTAAACCTGGAGCACTGGGCTCAGAAGATAGCAAAGCAGGGTTAACTGAAGCAAGAGCGAGCCAGGAAATTGGAGAGCACACTGAGGTAAGTGCTCAGAGAAATTAGATGAAGGATTAGAGGGAGAAAAACACTGGGACAAAATACAGTGGCAGGGATGAGGATGAGATGGAAGACTGAAGCAGGGAAACAAGGAGTAGTTCAGACAAGGATAGAAAGGTTCAGTCTCTGAGGAGCCAGTCAATTGACCAAGACATTCTTCCCAGGGACTTGGATGGAATGGGAAAATTTCTCGACTCCCAGCAAGAGTCAAGAGGTTAGGGAATCCACAGGATGCACACCCTTCCTTTCTTTCTATTGACAGTCAGTATAAAAGATAACACTCTGCTACTGCTGTCAATGACACAGTTAGCTCAAGTAGCAGATGGTTGTCAGATGTATTTGAAGATTGCCATCTTGCTGATGACCCCTATGGGTTTTGTTATGATTCCACAAAATCTAATTTGGTGTTTTCAGTTTGCTTTTCTGCAAACCTAGGGAAATATACAAAATATTAAAAATAATATTATCCTTGCAATTTAAGAAATTCATAAGATAAGCAGTATCAAAATTACAAATACCTGTTCCTTCTTGATGTCCTCTCTTCTGGGCACACTCCTCGTGATGTACATTGCTCTACAGTGATCACAGCTGCATAGCCAAGGCTGGTGCTGTCCTTATATTTTTGTCTCATTTCTTTTTCTGTTGTTTTTTTTTAATTGTTGTTGTTGTTTGTTTTGTTTTTTAAATAATGCAGAAGATGGGTAGCAAATTAAGGAGATCACTGGAGGGAAAAGAAAAAAAGCATATTCTTAGGGGCAAGACCCTTGAATGCTGCCTGAAGAATGAGATCATGTGCCTGTCTGTACACAACACAAGGCGGGACTCCAAATGGAAACCTTAACGTAACTAATGTGGTGATCACTAATTCTCTCACTTTTTACTTGTCCCCATGTGAAACATCTGGCCAAGTTTGCTGAGTACTCACAGTTTCACCCAAAAGTTTAATGTATTGTAATGGTTTTCTGAATACCTAATATGGTATAAAAATGCAGAGTGCTTTTTAGTTTTCAAGACATCTCTCTGTGACCACCAAAATTAATAGCAGTTTGGCAATTGTCACCTTCATCTCACAACACTGCCCAGCTTGCCCAGTGACACTGCTTGATTTTATATGGATATTGTAAAATATTACAAAAGTGTGCACAAATAAAATACTAATTCAGTCATCATCACAGAACACAAATACCATATCTTATTTAATGAAGATAAAGCAAAGCATTGAATGCTGATGAAGTAAACGCCATCCCAGCTGAGGATGAAAGAACTTGCTGACATGACAAAAATAAGTGGTGCGTGTTTCGATACATAAACACGGTATTTCTACTTTTGTAGGAGGGAGAAAACACAGAATGCACAGGCCATGCTAAATTTGACATATGTGCTTGATTTTGCAGCCTTAACAGCGCTTTGCTAACCTAGATTTTTGAAGGCAATACGCTATAAACTCATCTATGTAGTTTTCAGGAACGTATAGGGAAGAGGCAAACAAACCGAACGAGTCGGATCAAAGCGTAACCCATTTCGTACCGGTTTGGGAACCGCGACCCCGCCCGCCCCTCCGCGGCCAGCGGCAGCGGGAAGCGCTGAGCTGTGGCGGCGCGGGTGACGAAGGGCAAGGGCGCCATCTAGCGGCGGACCCAGGCGCCGTCACGCAGCGGGAAGAAAATGGCGACGGTTGCCTGCGACGCTCGGCCCCGCGGCGGGAAGGGGGGAAACAGTCGTTCCCCAGAGAAAACTCCCTCTTTAAGAGAGTTTTTCGTCACTGCTCCGAGGATAGCGTTGAAGGGATTTCAGATAAACGAGTGGTCCCGCGTACTTCAGGGGAGACGGGGACAGACACAGAGGCACTGGATTTCAGAGAATCCTCTGGTTTGGCCCTCAGTGCCAGTTTTAAATGACAAACTCTAATGAGGCGTCCAGTCGGTGCGTATATATATATAATTTTTTTTTTTCCCCCTAGATCAGAAAAAAATAAGGGAAATCCTTGACACCACAACTCCTGTGCCAGATCTAAAAAAAAAAAGAAATAAATAATGATAAAAAAAAATAAAATCAAGACCTTCTTAATGGAGAGACTGTTAGGTATTTTATGGACACACAGGTAAAATATATTTCTCACCTTCCTATCTTAGAAAGCTGAATCATTTTTGCTGTTTCTGGAAAGCTTCATTCAGCCTAATCCTGACACTTGCTGGGGAAACACGCCATGGAAATGCCGAGGCCAAGTGCTTAGAACCTGGCACCTCATAATCAGTTAAACCAGGGCCTTACAAGTGGGAGGGCTGAGCAAACACACAGGCAAACACACAAAATGGTGCCGCTTTGTGCTCTAGCCCTCCAAAACTTAGACGGGCTACATGAAGAGATCAAATTAAATAGGATCTATTTTGCAGCCCAGATGTTTTATTACACCCACACGAGTCGACTCAAAATTTCTAAAAAGAAATGATGTTTCACTAAAAAGTAGTCTTTCTTGAATTGTCCTTGAAAAATCGGAAACAGTAAGTACATGCCAAGAACTTTTTGAAGATTTGTTCAATGTGGTGCATCTGTTAGTACGTGAGATCAAGTCCTTCGGAAGTGTGACACAGGAAGTTTCTTTAGCCAAAACCAAACTTTTATTTTGTGAGCACGAGCCCTGTATTTATTTGTCATCCATACAGCCAGTGAGGTTTCTCCTTCTTTCTCGTTTTGTACCAGAACAAAGCTTAGGGGGCTTATACTGTCACAGGCTTTAGTGAAAGGCAAATATGGCTGTGGTGGTTTAAGCTCTATCCACACATCCCTTCTAGCCCTGGTTTGCATCTTTCCAAACCTATTACTCCCAAATCTGATTTAAGAGAAGGGGATACAGACTTTTTCATCAGTGTTTAAAGCTAAAATTCTGGGCTTTACATTGCAACAGCAGAGACTCAAGTGCTTCCTTGATGCAGCTTCAGAAGCGGAAACCTCCAGCAGAGATGCAGCACAGAGAGCTGCAGGTTAAGATGACAGTTTAAAGTACCACATCATTCACCAGAAGTTGTCTGTTAAATCACCAAGTTAAAAACCAAAACAAACACACACAAAAATCCCAACCAAAAAAACCACCAACCAACTCTTAAATTTTTAGACACCCACTTGGCTTGCTATATCCTATACGATGGCAGGGAGGGACAAGGAAAAGTTTCAGAAAACTGTGGATGACGTATTTGGGAAAGACAAAAAATCCACTGCAAAACACATTGCAAGGCCTATCCACAACAAATTCCATTTGGTCACGCTTAGCTTCTACATCACAGCAAGCAGTACTACTCTTTTCTGACCATACAACTGCTTTTCTTAAAAGCAATACACATGTTTTTAATATACTGCCAAAACCTCTTGCACTTGATGAGGCTCAGATGATATATTTTCAAATACTTGCCGAGTCCCTCTGAAAAGATTCTTACTCAAGTCAGCTAGCAGATTTCTTATACACAAAATACAGGGATGCTTCTTACACACACATCACAGAGCTGTGCGTATGAGGGGACAGAAGCTGTAAACAGAACACAGCAACATGAAAACCAGAAATAACCATAGTAGTGAAACTTTTACTTTTCCTCCTAAAAACTAAGAGCAACACTGAAGCACATGCTGGGTAGCAGCAGTTTGTCTGTGCCTAAAGGAGGTACACAAGCCAAGCCCTTTGAGAGAAAAAAAACCAGCCCTCTGAATAACTGGACACGGGGTCCTGGCATTAGTTTTTAGAGTTGTTATTCTTCTCCTGTATGACTGTAGTAGTCTTGAATGTCTACTTACCCTTCTGAGGTCCATGCTAAATCTGTTTATAATTGTGGGATATCAGTGCTAGTGCATCATGACACATGGCCTCTGTTACTGGAAATTATCCTGGATGATTTACTAGCAACAGAACAAGTAGCTGACATATCCTATGAGAACAAGAAGTACAACTCTTAGAAAGGAAGTAGTAAAAAGGAAAGAGAAGCCTTGAGATGCATTCAAAGATACTCAAAACAAAACTCCCAAGAAGGAAAAAGTTTCCTTTTTGAATGCAGTTGGCCTCATTTATAGATAAGGAATGGAGTAAAGAGCAAGCCAAAGACCAAAGTATCTATCAATGCTGCTACATCAGCTCTTGAATGTTCTCATCAAGATAACAAGGGTATACTTGTTCAAAGGTGAAATGGATCCATAACCACAAAAATAAAAGCCAAAGGAACCAGGTCTACACACATTTAAAAAAAAAAAAAAAAAAAAAACCCAAAAAACCTGTCCATCACTACACAGCAACTCCACAAAACTACTAGAGTAAAACTCCCCGAACAGATTCTGCCAGAAGTTTGAGAGTTATTCTTCCCTGCAACCCATCAGGAAGATATCTTTACAGAAGCAGAAAAAAAAAAATCCTATTGGGATATCAGCTGACACATTTTTGCATCTTCCACAACTTTCTCTTTTCCATTCCCTTGAGTGCTGTATCAGTCAACACTTCACAACATTCACATTCCCTTATCAACAGTCAGACACTAGTGTTCATGGCATCCCCTTGCCAATGGATAGGCAAGTTTGACATATGCTTTATTTATTTTGGAGATTTGATAAACTGTGTTTCTTGGCTCTCAGTATTTCTAAGTTTGGGAACAGCTTTATTTATCACCAGCTCTGAATTAAGGCTATAAAATTTCTATGAAAATGTGTAGATGGTCCCTTAGAGGAGAGCTGTGCAACACTGCAAATGAAATGGTTAAGGACAATGTCTGTTTAATAATAAAAACAATTGAGCTAGCATGCCAAGGAGTAAGCCACACCAGTACTGATATAGCTGGAGTGCTTGCCATGCTTTGTGATAACAGGAGTCTATTTATACACTTCAGCGTACGGACCAGACACTCTGTGCTAAGCGCAGGTGAGAGTGAGTAAGAATACACAGCTATGAGCAATCTTACCCTTTTAAAATTGTATTCTCAAGTTATACAAATTAATCATTTTTAAGGTGTTTTTCCTAGAGTTTAAGTGAGCCAAAGGAAATCTACAGCATTCCCACAGTTGTGAATGCTTCTGGGTATTCAAATGTCACCCAGTGGGAAAGGTAATTTGCACTATTAGTGTCAGTAGGAAGCTCTTAGTAGGGCTTCCAAAGGGCATCCCCACGTCACAGTGACTACATGGACAAAGAAGGGTATTCCTTCACATATGCCATTCCCTCCTGACACATCTCAGTACAGTTAATCTCTAGCATTCCGAGCTGCGTATTTGGAGGAAGCTGCTATTTCAGATAGTAGCTGTGAGTGAACTGCTTTTGCAGCGGTCATTGTTTCATGATAAAGGAGGCCGTTACTTGAACAGAGCAGAGTATCACTATAAATATCAGCTGCTTGCTGTTATTTCTTTTCTCTGTAGTGGTTGATATCCAGAGTGCCAAGTTAAAGAACAAATGTGGTAACTATACGCTGTATTGTAAAACCAATACGTTAACAAGTCTCCTTGGGTCTTTTAGTCTAATGCAAAGTCTGTATTTCCTCGTCTACAGGAAAAGATATTTCACCAGGCAGTTCATAGTGCAGGAGTCAACAATAGTCTGGGAAGTGCTTTACTTCAGTTTGAAGACGACATGTTCATCAAAGACCTATTTCTCTAAGGAAAACAAAAAGAACTTCTGGTTAAGTCAATGAAGGCAGCCCTAAAGACAGTACTGATGGTTTTTGCAACCAAGATATTCAGGTTGTACAGCACCATCCTATAGGAGATTCAGGATTTTTCCAGCTAAGAAGGAAAACTTGCAGCTTAAGTAGATAGTTAAAAAATACATTTTATCATCAGGGATTAGCTGCATCTTCTATTTAGCCAGGGCTATTTGGTGTTTGTTTGTGTTCTGCTATCTTCTTGCACTACTGTGCAAGCTGTCCAATTTATGTCAATAATAAGAAACCTCCTGCCTGCAATGTTTCTTTCCTCCAGGTGAAATTGATACCCATTACTTTGGAACAGGGGCTGCACCTCTGCTTCCATTATGGGTTTTGATCAGATGTGGATTTGATCTAGAAGGTGCAATTGCAGAAGGTGCATGTCCACATTGCCAGAAGTTCAGTCAGAAAACATGTAGCTCTCTACTGCATTCATTCTGCCTGTGCCTTCCAAGAACCATTAGTAAGAAAATAGTTTCAAACAGGCATGGAAAGAATAACATCAGGAAAAATTTTAGAAAGACAAAATCTTTCAGGACATAATGGATTCAGAATAGCTGATATCTTAGAGGATCAGTACTCTACAGCTACCTGTAAGTTAGAGGCCGGTGGACTTGAGGCCTGCTAGGCCAGGTGGGCCAGAAGCTACTTATGATATGGGGATTCCTCCTCCTCTCCCAAGCCAGCATGCCATAGTCTGCACTCCTGACTATGGGGGTGTATGCACATATCTCTTTACACGTTCTCTTGATAATTAAGTTGTGGCCTTTTAACTTATGCTTTCTGGCTTTAACAGTAATTCACAGATGGCTCTCCAAGTATTAGAGCCAGCATTTCCCTGTCAACAAGGCATTATTATTTACTTATTTTTTTAAATACTGATGTGATGAATCTCTACAGTCCAATTTTGGGCCAGGTACTGCTTTCTAGGCACCTTGTCTCCTGTGGAGATGACAGTAATTTGCAGGCCATGGACCAGATAGTTACTGAACATTAAAGAATTACCTCAGGCCTAGCACCACGTGCTGCTTCCACACCCAGGGCCCAGTATGGGGAGGCAGTTTCTCCATTTACGTATCAAGCACTTGCATAATCTACACAGACACCACAGGCCAGACAGAATCACTTTTCAGCCCTGCTCTCAGCTCAGGGATTGAATGACTCAACTCTAGCAGATTCCCTGACTCCCAACAGCTGTGGCTCCCCAGCACATTTGTTGGGAGTAAAAAAGCTTTTCTGAAGGCCCTCATCTTTGTTGGCTCTAAGTGTCATTTTCCAGCCTCTGTGAAACCTATGACAACTCAACAGTGCTCTGCAGCTGCTGTAACCTTAGCCAAATATATTTTTGGCACTCTAGAGGGTGCCTCTTGAGGAGCGCCAGCCAGTTATCCTCTGAGAAAAAACCTGAAATCCTCTGCTAAAAAACCTGAAACCCCCACCTACAGACCCTCCCCTCTGCCCTGTGTGTACTGCCAACTATAACAAGAACTGTTTAATCTCTTTTTTTTCATACAAACAACCTGACTTCTTCCCAGTTCTATAATGCTTAAGTTACTCTGCCATCACTTATTTGATGATTTGCCACCTTTGCATTGTTCATAGAAGACTCAATGGACTCCAGAAACACCTGACGCTTATTAAAAGAAAGGTATAGGGTATGATGTTGAACTGCATATAGGGACATTACAACACCACTTATCCTAGAAGGCAGCACACTTTGCACTTTCCTAAATCTATGCTGCTCTGGAGGCTGAAATTTCCCAATTTCTGTACATAACTAAAGTATAGGGTCTTTTGTGGGATACCCCCAAGGTGCTCGCCGTTCAAGTCATATTCCTCACCCATGCCTCTTACTCCCAGTCTGACCCATGCTAGAGTATGGCCTAAGAAAGCAACCCTAAAGGGGATTATTTTGAACGTTTTCATTGGGCTTTTTCTGTCCAGGTAAAAAGCGTTTAAGAACACCTCGATTTTCTTTCATCTGGTTTAATGAGACCCATCTTCCAGGGAATTTTTTTCTTTTTATTTTTTTTTATTTCTGATTGCCCACCGATATACTATCATGGATAAATAGACAAATTTTAAATACCACTACTATTGCTAACCAATATGATGCTTTTATGTTTTTTTTTCCAGAAACAAACCAAATAACCATCAGCATCAACAGAATTTCTGAGTGGGTCACAACAGCATATTTTTCCCCAAACTGACCCACAGAACACACAGTAAACATCTGTCCTCAACAGTTTTAAACTGTCCTCTGGCATTAGTTTGGCTTTCTCTCAATTTTATTCTTTTTTTAACTCAGAACAACTTTTTCCAGTCATCCAAAGGAATCTCCAGTAAAAATAGACAAGTCATGAGTTGATGTTCTTGATATTTTTGAGGTTAAACAAGCATTTTTATTTTTATTTAGAGTAAATCAACATAGTTCCTACAGATTGCAGTAGAGGCTTCTGATTGAACTGAAACTTTGTCTCACATGCTTTATGAGGCTGTATATACATCTCAGTAAAGCAGAAAAGGAGGGCATAAGACTTATTTTTCTTTAAATTACAGAAATAGTTTAATTTTAGCCAGCTGTATTTTCCTTTGTAGTCAATAATACTACTTCCACATCACAGTGTCTCCTAGGATTTACACCCTCATGTAAAGAGATCCCAGACTTTCACAGATACACTTAAGTGTGCAAATTTTAAAACATACACATGGGAGCAGGCACAGAGCCAGTGAACATGGACATTATCAAGAAAGGGTTCATGTATGAAGAGGCAATGGTCAGCAGTGCCTTAATGCATGGCCACGCGGCCAACGGAATTAAATTCACAGTAAGAATTCCTTCTCCAGCTGGACTGACTTGCTATTGAAGTGAGGCAGGTTTAATGTTGTCCACTGTAAGAATTAATTTTTTTACTTTACAGTTTCTTCTAGCATTCTATTATGGAAACAGTTCCTTCTTCTAGCTGCCTAATCAGTTAGGGCCCCAGATAATACACTTTCAAAAAATAATTTTATGTAAACATTGAAAGACTTGAATTGGATTGCTGCTTCTAACTTCTGGTGGTTTAAGATCAGTTCCAAATACATTTTAAAAGTCTGAAACAAGAATTCCTGGAAATAAAAACATCAATTTCACCAATAATTAAATTAATGAGCATGACAATCTAAGGAGAAAGAAAAAGTAGTCCAATTAAAAAATGACTTCTTTCACTATTCCACTCACAATTGGGAGGAACTTCTTATCAGCTGCAACAATTTACCGTTACTAAAAAAATGTCCTTTTTGAAGGTAATTTTTTTTTTAAACTGATGCTTACTCCCTCTCCAATAAATACTCAGAGAGCATGAATTAATATAGCTACACGGAAGTCGTATTATACAGATTTACTATATTCAAGGATTTTTTTTTTCCCCTAGCATCAAGCTGCTTGCCAGTCATATTGTCAATGAACACACTGGATTTCACAGTGTGGAATACCCCAAGATACATTTGGTGCTTGGTTTTAGGAAGAGTATTGTTATATATATAAGGTATCACAAGAATAGACGCATTATCCAAAAAAAAGATGCAAAGTTTGAAATTGAAAAAAAGTTTCTAATAACAAAAACAATGATGAACTGAAGCAAAAATCCTGGCGGGGGATAATGGAAAATAAAGTGATGATGTCAGATGAAGAATACGTGCAAGGGAGGGCTGACAATTTTCTGTGGATATTTTTCAATTCCCCAAAAGGAGCATAAAGGCAGGACGAAACAGTCAAGTAATGACTTAAGGACTGGTGTTAAAAGGTAAGCTTAGGGATGTTCCACAATTTGAAGTAATTTACAAAAATGAGGAACTATCTTTAAAGGATAGCCTCAGACTGGATCCCTTAAAAAACCAAACCAACCACCTTGTTGGATCAAATCCAGTACAACCAGGGAGAAAAAAAAAAACAAAAAACAGGGGAAATAAATCACGTAAGTGTAAGAGCTTTTGATTGCCTAGTTCTGTTCCACACAAAAATAGGAGCAAATATGACCACTCAGCTCCCCATCTCTTTTTCAAGCTACAAGAATCTTCCAAGTTACACTGGTGTTTTCTCCCTGAGCCATTTCCAGTTTACGGAAATCCTTCCTGAAGTTTGGCTTCCAGGGCATAACACAGTGTTCCAATAGTGGCTGAACTAGGACCAAACACAGTAATGTTTATCACTTTATTCTTACAAGAATTTCTACTGCTTATTATACATGTTTGTCCTAAGTTCTCCTGGAGCTTAGGCAAAGCTGATTAAGGAAGGCAAGGGGTTTATAAGGCATGAAGTTACTGTTTCTGAGGAGAAATCTCACACACACAAAGTTCAGCCAACAATCTTTAACTCCTAATCTCTGACTTGTTGTATGAAATATCTTTTGGTTGCTTATACCAGGGCAGCCCCAATAATTTTCTGACCAATTTCCACCTGTTTTCTTACTTTTAAGCTCCAATTCTTTTATTTTTTTTTTTAGGTACTTTTAAATATTAAATAGCTGAGGAACATGAATTAGTTCCTACAGGGCCCACCAGGAGGACTGATGAGCACACCTCATTGACACTGCAGTAGATCTAGAGCCCATATTACACGTTGCTTGTTCTTAATGGTACTTTCTCATCAAGTATCACACATTGCAGAGGCAAAAGGTTGACAAAGGGCTAGGTACTACCAATTATATATGGTCATTAGCCTTCATTAACATGGCCATGGGATGCCTTTGTAAGACACAAGGTTGAATAATATATTACCTAGGGAAGAAGGTAAGAAACCCAGAATTGTTTCTGAGTAGAGACAGCTGGGAGCAGTGAAGTATTTCTGGGCTGTGCTCCCAGTGCTCTGAGCTAAGGCAGGGTCCAGTTATTTGGAGATAGCCCTGGTTCTAAGCTCTCTATGCATTCACCATGCTGATCTGAAACTTTTCCTTCTTCCTGGAATCCAGCATGTCCAGGAGGAATTTTTTTTGTGGCTTTGAAGGAATCAACAGAAGCATAGGCTGGCTTCTAATACGCATTTGGGCTCTAGCAATGACAAATTCAAGCTTTCTCTGTAGAGGGCCTTATAGCCAGTCTGGATCACATTCACAGTTTTAGTAATATAAACATGGTGCAGAATGGTTGAAGATAGCTTGGGATGCATTTAAAGGTCCTTCCTTTGTCAGCCCTAGCATCGTTGTTACTGGCCTATTGTTGTCAACTGAATGTTGGAGAAGGGCCACGAAGATGACCAGAGGGCTGGAGCACCTCTCCTGTGAGAGCTGGGGCTGTTCACCCTGGAGAAGAGAAGGCTCCAAGGAGACCTTATAGTGGCCTTCCAGTATCTAAAGGAGGCCTACAAGAAAACCAGGGAGGGACTTTTAACAAGGGTTCATAAATGATAAGACAAGGGGTGATGGCTTTAAGCTGAAAGAAAGTAGATTTAGACTATATAGAAGGAAGAAATTTTTCACTGTGAGGGTGGTGAGGCACTGGAACAGGTTACCCAGAGAAGCTGTGGATGCCTTATCCTTGGAAGTGTTCAAAGGCCAGGTTGGATGGGGCTTTGAGCGACCTGGTCTAGTGGAAGGAAGCAAAGCACTCCCTAATAGCATGATTAGTGAAGCTCTGGAACAGATTACCTAAAAATTTGTAGAGTTTCTGACATCAGAAGTCTTCAAGAACAGATGAGAAGTGTTATCAGGAATGATGCAGGTACAGCACAGCCTGCTTTGACTGATACAATGAGGTTTACTCCTAGCCTATTTTTCAGTAAATACTCCCTTTATTTTTTGTTATATCATTAGGTGAATGAAGAGTCTTAAAAAAGTGAAATTGGCTGCCTGCTTGACCAAGCACAGAGTTAAGTTTGTACCAAAATTCATATAATCTGCAATTCAACAAGCTTTCAGCGAAATGTTCAAGCATGTTCCTAGTGTTAGACATACATTCTTGCATGAGACTTTAATCAAAAAGGAAGAATTGATTTAGGTGTGTGTTTCCTACAAAGTCAGTATTTCATAATTTGTTTTCTTGGAAAAAAAAGTGCTAAACATAAAATCCCAACAAACGATGCAGAGTATTCTTTTTCTTGCGGCCTCTGCCTCCACATTGGGAAAGGAAATGAAAACTGTAGCAAGTAAAGGAAATTATAGTTTTTTCTTCATTCCTCCTACACATGCATTAAAAAGAGGGGCTGTGTGGGCGGAACATAAACATGTTAACCCATTTACATTCCCTTTCCTCCATTTTCTCTATCCAAAAATCAAATAGAGTTCAAACGAAACATGAGAAGCTTCAGCCCAAAAGCAGAAAATCTCGAAAAGTGTCAGAGGTTGTTATGGGAATGAGGACAGAGTGAGTTTAAAGGGCCTTTCAGAGTGCATCAGTTCCATTAACATCCACAAATTAATTACCTCACCTGCCCTGAACTTATCTTAACATATCTTAAATCACTAGTGATCAAAACATACTGATATATCATTGTAAACTGTATGCGTCTTTTGAGCACATATATCAATAGTTTTAATCCACACCACTTAAGACACAAAGGGTTGCACACTCTAAATTTCAGTTTTGTCACTACTTGTACATGAGGTTGAGACACTCCGGTATTTGTTTACAGACAAAATATTTTACCTAACTGCAAACACTGTGTAGAAGTGACTGACCCAGCACATCTTTAACACCACATTTAAAGTATGATCAGTTTTCATACACTTATTATTTTCCTAGAATGCCATTGGGTGTCACAATTATTCCCTGCAATCACAACAGATACAGAGCTTATCCAGGAAAACAGACTTGGACTGCAGTCCACAGAAAAGTTAAAATCTAGCAAAGAATTTTGATGTTGATGTGACCACCATAATAACTTACTATAAAAACAATGCACTTTGTCAAGTTCATCTTCAGCTCTTTGCTATGAAACTGAAGACTACATTATACTTATTGTACAGTATAAATCAACTATTTGTTTATTAAAGTTATTTTTTAAAATGCCAAAATAAATTACATTTTCCTCTTTGTATTAATTTTTCCATGTTCTTTTAAAAATAAAATGTTCATTTTGGACTATGACAGCTAAAGTAGAAATCTCTGACAAAAACATCTTTCTGGCCTGCAGGCAAAATAGAAAATTGTTGTTAAATTAGAATAGACCAGAAAATAGATGGTGAAACTTATCTGTGAAACTTTTGCTAATAACAAACATTTGTCCTGTGACATGCATTGTAAGTAACAGCACAGGACAAGGTATGCGCTACAGTGTTACGGTGGCAGAATTCAGGATTTTGCCTAGTGAGTCAGAAGACCAAATGCTTCTGGTACCAACATACGTAGATGTTACACCATCAAGTACCTCACTTCGTTGTGTATATATATATATTATCAACATACTTTCCATGCAATGAATAAAACTCAAAGTTTTGTAAGCTTGTTAATGTTCATTTAATTGATTTTTTTTTCCACACAAATGTAACTGATTTAACATCCCCCTTAACATTCATACCATTTACCTCAAATATACTGCCTGTCTGAACCTACACCAGTCAGATTATTTTTTTTTAAGGGCATGGCAATATAACAAAACACCTTAACACTTGTGCTGCAGGAAGAAATCTGACAATTTTACTCCCAGCTACAACAATCTGTTGAGAAATCTAAGCTTACAATAAAACTGAAAGAAAGTCAGCATAGTAATCAAAATATTTAAGTAGGTGCTTCCATTTCCAAGCAGAATACTCTCATCCCTTCTCTTTATTCACTATTATTTGCCCTACTGTTATGACTTTGTCTTCCTTGTGTGAGATATAAAGGAATGGGTCCATAATGTTCTAACTTCATAAAAGATTGAATTGAATGTAAGCCATCTCAAATATTATCCTGAAATGTGAACTAAACATGAACTTTTTTAAAGTTCAAAAAGCTAACAGATCCCCACACTTCCTGATTTTAATACAACACAAAGTCCTTCTTATGTCAAAAAGGTGGTGTATTTCTAATGAAAGAGAGATTAGAGATTTCCAGAGCACAGAGGATCAGTCCATTTATATAATTGCCATGTGGAAAGTAAAAGCAGAATAGGGATGCTACTACACATAGGCTATAAGCCAAGGCTAGACATTTAAGTATGATGATTTCAGGTTTCATTAAAAAGTAAGGAGCTGGCAACTCCTATTCTTGTAAGGAGTCAAGTTTGTTCCACAGTAGGAAAAATAGCAGCCAGTTATAAGCCTGCGGTTACTCATGCTACTGCATACGTGAGTCTGATGTGTCATTGCAGCTTGTGAAACTTGTTAACCATCGATTTCTCGATATCTTGAAGTATATTATATAAATTCATGGCACAAATGTCAAAACACTCATCTGATGATCAGATATCGAGCAGTCTTCATTGCCCCTGGTTGCCCTCAAGCACTAAAGGTTGCACAAACTTTTTTTTGTTGTTGTTTATAAATGAATCAGATAAAATACAATACCATTACAGCTGTGATTGTCTGAGGACTTCGCAGCAAGCAGAAGAATTGTATCTTCGCATTAGTGAAACTAATACAGTTGGGGAAAAGATATGCAAAACTTTGGGCACTGAACCCCTTTGTCCAATAGTATTTTTCCCCTCCAAGTGATATCGGTTGTTGTAATTAAAGCTATTATTTCTGCATAAAGGCCTTGACTCAGTTTTTCTGGAAATTACACTAAGAAACTCTGGTTTTGACCACGACCTAGCCACTCAGAGACAGGATGATGGCTGTGTTAGAAAAGGGGGGGGGGGGACACCAAAAACCCAAACCACAAAACCAAAAACAAAACAACAAAACAAAACCCCAAAAAAACCCAGAACACACACACAGTTAGAAAACAACCAATTGCATTCTTAACTGTTCTCCACAATGAATTAATCAGTAGTCCCAAATCACTGGACCATTTTTCAGAACAGAGTATTTTTCTTTGAGCCATGACATCTTCTAAGCTTCTAAGTATGAATTTGCGTTCTGTGGTGTTAGAATCAGAAATCTTGTTACGGGGAGAAGCTTTTGCTTTGTTTTTTTCATGATGCTTTATGTAGCTGTGTTTTAAGGAGTATTACTGTGTAGTTAGTCCTTTTTCCAGCACACGGTTTCAGCAGAAATAAAAGACACCACATTCCACCTACCACGGATTGCCACCA
>WHYT01016573.1:61452-168678 GCA_009806455.1 Tetrax tetrax | reverse complement strand
AAAAAAAAAATGCAACAATGTTGAAAATTAATGTTTGAAAGCCCTGGGCCATATTGCATAATTAAGATTAGGAAGGAAACAACTGTTTTTAAAGTGCTCTGAATTATATATTGCTTCAGATAATATATCTATGTCGAGTTAAAGGGTTAAGTCCTATTGTCAGCCACAGAAATTTTATAAATCAACCCTTAAGTGAGCAGATACACTAGGAAAGAACAACAGACTAATATGTAACAAAAAGTATTTTTGTTTGCCCTGACAAATGTTATTTTATTCCTGGTTGCACTTTGAATCACTCTCACAAACGCAGTCTGGTGTGTTTAGGGGCAGGGGTGAAGATGTTCTTGAGGAGAGGCCTTTTGCTGGGTGCCTCTGCTAAGGAACTTTTGTCAGAAGATATGAAGAACAAGCCCTGTTTGTTCAAAATACAGAATTCCTGAATTAGCCAAACATTGATTCATGGAGTCCCTTTATAGACTATAAAGTTTAGCTAGTAAATTGGTAGATAGATTTAGGCTGAAATTTTCAATATGCAAATTGTATCCTCATTAGTGGGGGAAAAAAAAAAAAAAAAAAGGTAACTTTTTGCTTAGAAATGTATTCACTGAAAGGGAACTTGACACATCTCCCTTTAAAGCAAAGAACAAACCAAAAGGTAAGGTCAGTAACACTCTCCATTTTCTACCTCCTCACCTCACATTTGGAAGGGGTCTTTCAGGCCTAAATTGCAGCCTGTAGCAGAGCTGTAAAGAGTTGCATTAGCAGGCATTCACTTTTCTGTTTTTAATGTAAGAATGAGTAGTAGCAGTACCGTTATGCAGACTGCAACCAGTGTAAACAAAGATGGGAATGTACCCTACTAACTTCTGCTGCTCGAAAAACACTGTCTAAAATGGAGACCTGCACTCTTGCCAGGATTTCAGTGAACAGCAGTGGGTGGGTGCTTACAGGAACAGGCCCACTGATAATTTTAGGGTATGCCTGTGGAGGCAATCATCCAGCTGCAGAGAGAGTGCAGCTCAACCTGGCCTTAACTGACATCCCCAAATCTCCATCAGCCACGCTTTGCATGCTAGCAATGCTCTCTCTTCCTCAGGCTTATATGCCTTTTCACTTTCCTTCTTAGTAATACACAGCAAAAAGTAACGCGTGCTTCTTTTCTGGGCCGAGCGCCCAGCCACCACAGTAATATTTTCACCTCTGTAAGCAATCCCTCTAAGCTCCTCTATGGTATGTTTTCCAAATTGTTGCCAAATTTCAAAACACATTAATAAAATTTCCTCCAGAAATGTTTTTATTTCTCTCTTCATTTCTTTATTTCAGTTTTCAATAGCATCTTTCTATAAACATTCAGTAAGTGAAGGCATGCTTTGGCATTTTTTTTCAAAGGGAGAATTTTCATTTTTGTCAGCAGGGGTTTATAAGACTGCACATGGAACATTTACTGTGAACTATTAGCTCCAAGTGGTGGACATTAGAGGCAAACACATTTCCACTGAGTAAGTTATTTAGGGGTCTAACTGGCTCTGGCTTTGTTGGAGCTGTGTGACCTTCGCTAGGTCCCATTACAGTATTATTTCTAACACCACATTTCTTTCCATCCGTTCACACTTTATCCCAGTTTGCAACGTTTCTGAAAGTGCTCATCTGTCATTGACTGGGTATAGTATAGTGGAATAATTGTTCTGCATTCCAGTTTCAACACTAATCTTCAACACAAAAGCACGGATCAGCACTGTATCCTCGTGTGCAGCCTCTATGGAATTGATTATTGGACCACGTGTTACGAAAGCTTACGTCTCTCTCACTCTAGTCTGCAGGCACGATGCAAAACTCTATGAAACATACTCAAGTACTCTTGTGATGACCTATACCTTGGATAGATTAAATAATGTTGTCAGTATTTCAAAGAGTATTTTGTATTACCGCAGTACTTTCTTTCGACTGTTCGCTACAAAGACTAAACTACTTTCAGTTTAGTTTACTTGCTTAATATTGACAAGTGTAACTGAAGTATGTTGTAAAGTCATCACTTATTTGTATGGTAATCCTCACTTTCCTACCTATTGCATAATCTGGTCACATTTTGGTATTTTGCTCCTGATGCAGCATCCCATATGATTGCATATATATATATTGCCAGGAATAATATTATAATACATAATTTACAGCTCAGACTCTGAAAACAATTGTTTGAACCAAATATATTGTTTACACTAACAGAAAGCCTTGTAATAGTTATATAAATTGAAATACAATATGTACAATAAATATAATGCGCTGTTCCCTCACTCAATCCCTAACATTGTTTATATAAAAAGGTACATTTCACTGTAACAAAACAGAAGTGGAGCTTTCAACTACACAGGAAGAAAAATCCTGATTTTCTCAGTTCCTTGAGGCTTACTTCTTCAGCTTTATCGCAGAGAAAATGCTTATAATTTTGGCATTTCAAAAATTAAAGCTATTGATGGAGAGAACCAGAGCAAGCAAACACATAGAGCACTTGCATTAAAATATTCTTATTTAACAGTATATTGGAGAGGTGGGAAAAGGGAATAAGCCATTTGTGAGAGATGCTGAGCTACCATATAAGCTGTCTCAAAGTGGTTAGAGGTTCTCTGACAAAAATGTAAAAAGCTGAGCATTTATGCTAATGAAAACCGCTTAATCACTTGACAGTTATTAGACATGAAAATCTAACTGCATTTTAGTCAGTTAATACCATTGGGTAAGCTAATAAAATCATAACATACACAAGCAATTTACCCAGATAGTTTGCGCTGTATACTTAGGACCAAACTCAACCTTTGTTTACACCAGACATCTCCACTGGGGTGGCAATCATTGCAGAGGCATAAACAAGGAGAATACAGGTTGTTTCCACTATGAGAGCTTGCCAGGAGCAGACAAATTCTGTTCCGAACTACGTATGTATGATCCCAGTAATATCCAACAAAAAAAAAAAAAAAAGGTAAATGCACACAGCTGACCTTCCATGCAGTGGATAAAGTCTAAGCATCATTACTAACATGGATCATGGTTGCAGGGACATAGAACTTAAGCAAATGCCGAACACCAAACTCCATTCCCCTGCTCAGGACTGTTCTGCGCTGACCGGGCACTGTCCTCTTTGACTTGAGAGCTCCTAGGATGCCATGCAGGTGCTTTGCATGTGTGTCCAGAAGCGGTCAGATGCAGAGATCAGGCAGAACAACACTTAAACCCCCAAAGAGCTTGTACACAGCACTGTCATTATGCACAGAACACATCTAAAATATACATCAACATGATCACATTAACCTCATGAAGGGCCAGAGCATCACATAGAGAACAGACAAGCAGTGAGAAAATTCCCCCCAAAAGCTAGAGATGCAAAGCCAGTGTTGCTCTTAGTCCAAGGGGGTTCCAACCCACATCTTAAAAACTGCATCTGAAGATGAGTCACAGAGTACAGGAGACATTTGGGGACCTAAAGTCTTGTGTGTTTTCTGGAGGGATGTCAGGCTGGCATCGCACCACAGTGTCTGTAACGGTGACCTTAACCTGATAAGCAAGGAGAATCCTCAGTTCTATTCTCTCTGGCCGTCCTAAATGCAGTCCAGTTTGTAGCTGATCTAACCTCCCATCAAAATATTATTTACTTTGACAAGTGAAAGGCTGTTCTTGAAAAGAAACCTAACCAGAAAAATGAGTAGAAGTACTAAGAGATCACCATGCTTTTTTTTTTTTTTTTAAAGAGGATGAGACTAGACTGAAGTCTTGCTTTTGCCACAGTTAAGGCCACATTTCATGCAAGTTGTCCAGTCATACTGAATCTATTAGGCCACTTACCTTAATCAGAAAGCCCACAGGGAAACACCACTGCATTAAATATGTAAGTGTTCTACTCCTGCAATTTTCATTTTGCTGTTTTCCCCATAGTACTATTGTTATTTCAACATGATGGCAGAAAGAAAGGCAGCATGAATCAAGTCTTCCTAGATAGAGAGAGAACCACCAAATACTGTACTTACAGAGAGATGTTTATCTGAACACTTGCAAAAGGAATAAGCAGTACACATCAACCATTCAAACAAAGCAAAAACCCTATACTGAAAACTGAAATACAGAATATCCTGCAGGACTTAATGCATAACATATGTTTATCTCAGCACTTTGATAATTTGGTTCATGTATCTTGGTCTCATTGAAGAGGAAACATTGGAGACTAGGATTTATTTATCTTTTCAACTCAATTTTAATTTTTGGCACTCCTTTTCAGGGATACAGATATGGAATATTTTTTCTTTGTGCAGTATCATCAGTGGTTCTATTAAAAGGACAAAAGAGGATTGTGCCAATAGCCTACTTAAACAGAACAACCTGAATTTAAAAGAAAATGTAGCCTTGGAAAGTAACATTTCTAGATGGTTAGCATAACTACAAGAGGAAAAGACCTGTTAACTCCAGCAAGAAGCAAAGAACCACCGCCTCCTGCCCCAGACTGAACACACAAAAACTCCAACTGCCAAAAGATCGTTTTTCCTTCATCTTGCTGTACAGGTATTAACAATGCATTTGTATTTTTCTCTTTCACAAGAAGAACAAGGATTGATTATGACCCTGTTTTCTCTCTTTCTGTATATCTGTACTGAACTAAGCAGTGAAGTTTATCTAACTGTATCTAACTGCAGGGGACATATTTTTAAAGTGGCTATAAAATGTTATTAGTAAAACATTTCTTAAAAGCCAGTTTGGCTTATCCTGTGTGAACATCCATTGCTACAAGCAGCCTAGACCAAGTCAACACAAGGTAAATCCTTTAAGAGGTGGCAAGTTGTGCTGTGACACCTGACAGAGGCTTATCCCCAGCGTTCACAAAATTCTACATTCATCCAAGAAGCATGCTCACGTCTTCTCTCATGGCACTTTTACTGGAGCCAATGCTGCAAAGTTGCTTATGTTTTCTTACAAACCCCATCTCGTAGCTTCCATTAGGGACACAATTAACTGGAACCATTACATGGAGAGGGGTGAGCTGTGGTGTTTCAGCCTGACACTGTGATGTACATCACAGTATTTTTCTTATTCTGACATTATTCTGTATTCTAGCACACATATTTGTCTTGGGCATCTGCTATTTCTCATTCCTTCCTAATCCTAAGGGCAGGGCATACTTCCATATGCCTAATACACGTTGTCTCTAGGCCTTATCACAATATAAACAACCAATGAATGCAGCAAACACTGCTGAAAGTAAGAAGTGTTCATGTAACTCATAGCTGTCTGAGTGTTAATGTATCACTTCCATCTAATTGGGCCTCTGACAATACTTTTACTAAGAAAAGGAAATAAGTCTTTAGAGTGTGGGGTTCTAGTTGGTCTTTTAAACCTCTGTGTTTTACTTTTGGGGTAAACAACCTATTGTCCTTTTACTAGGAATGCTAATATTTTCTTGAGGGTTATAATGAGCACTGCTGACCCATTCGTGATTTCAAAGACAACTGTAACTTTAGTAAACAATCAACTGTTTTTCTAAGAATTGTTCCCCCCCACTACTACTACAAATGTAGCCATTTAAAGATGGCTACTAGAAGCCTCCAAGTCCAAAACATTTGCTAAAAATCCCACTGAAACATGTGATTTGGGTAGTCCAAGTTTGGGTTTTCCAAGTTATCTGTGGTACAGTCAGACATCTAAGTGGCCATTAGTAACCCAGTAACCTACTTGTACTTTAGGTACGCATGCAAATTCAGGATAATATTACATACATAGCTGTGCAAATTCAGATTTTCAAAACTGTCCTTTAAACAGCCTTAGCAAGTAGAATGATAAAATGGTAACACTGCATTTACGTGGTAGAGCACTACTAGTAATTCATATTGGTTACCTTATGAGTTAAGGCCATAATCTTACTAGAAATTCTGCCTGGGAAAACTGCAGTTCCATGCTAACACTTTTTGCCACTGTTGACGTTTTCTTTTCTCGGAGCTGCGGAGTGAATCCCCATTAGTATTGTTAAGACTTTAAAAACTGTTTCCCTTTCAAGCAGCTGGCTATAAACTTTGCAAGAAAATCAATCGACCTTCCACAGCTGGCAGTCAAAAGGAGCTGAGAGCCAGTGAAAACAAATACTTCAAGATTATACTTCAGCTAGGAGTCAATGGTTTTCTGTTTAATGTCCTTGAAATACAAGAAGGAATAACCACACTCCTCCTCATATTTTGTCCTTTACATGGAGGAGTGCTCTGCTGATCCCCCCGTAGGGGCAGTAGCGCTTAAATCCCTGAGTCACCAGCTTACTTGCCCACTTTGGTTCTTATTTAGAGGAATTTTTAAAGCTATAAATGTAAGGTGCTTACGGGAAACAAGTTTTAGGCAAGTTTCAGGTCTACTTGTACTGGTTAGTAGCTCCGTTTTGTGCTACATATAGCGTATTAATCAAGGCAAACACAAAGAGAAGTCTAGGTATGCAACTTCAGGAATTTTTCTTCTAAGCACTGAGCTAAAAACCAACAGCCCTAATTCTCAATTGCTATCATAAGACAAAGAGTACGCCAAGGCTTTTCCAGGTATTGGCACATAGATAGAAAGGCAAAGAGAACACTCTTCCTCAAACACAAGCTGCTTTGTCAGGCCCAGAGAAAGGGGAGAAAAAGCCAAACCCAATCTCTCTCACCTTGCAATACATATGCGCAACTTTGGTTGACATCAGACAACATCACATACCTACAAATCAGTCTGTCAGACTAGAAGCTGCCTCCTTAACCTTGAACACATGGTTCCAATTTAGAACAACTACAACTGGCCTTAGAGCATTAAGCAACAAGGAAAAAAGCTTGTTTACGTTCAGAGTCAAATCCACAGTCCCCACACCGACCGTGTAACAACTTACTTATCTTTTGACTTTGAGCTGTTTTTTCTCTTCACGCCAGAACAGACCATACCAGTTTTTCAGGGTGATGAAAACAATTTTAAAATTAATCACTCATGCACAGGACATTCAGGGTTTAACTGTATGGTTTTCTTTAGCCATGCTTCCCCCCTGCTCCCTGATGTTATCCACACAGCTTAGATTAAGAAGCAGGCTTAGATTTTTTTTCCTGATATACAACTGTTTAACTGGGATGTTTGAACATGGATTTATAACTTCTAGACTACAAACTCTTTGTAGTTACAGGGCATGAAGACAAAACCTTCTGAAAGCAGAGTGGTGGTGGGACTCATTTGACAGTAAAGATTGCTATATTTGTAATGAAACTGAGCAGAATCAGAATTTTTCTTGATGTGACATGTTAATTTCTCCTGGTCTTTCACTGTGAATGTCAGAAAGAGCCTGGCTCTGCCTTCTCTATAACCTCCCATTAGGTAGTTGAAGATAGCAGTAAGAGCCTCCCTTGACCCTATCTTCTAGAACACATAAAAGTCTTTCTTCTGAAAGTTTAAAGAAAAAAAAAAAAAAAACCAAACCTAAATATGTTCCAAAACAGAAACATCAATACAATACATCAATGCAAATATGACAGCATTAACTTAACTTGCTTTTTTTTCCAGTTAATGAAAAAAGAGGGTGATTTTGGTTCGTTATCATAAAACAGTAATAACTGCATATGCAGTAGTATTTGAGAACCAGTAGGATGTTATGCAGTGCAGTGGTTTTGTTAACAGAGATAGATCATATCCATTTGATGGAGTGATTACATTGAATAATTTGGTTTACTGCAAGCATTCTCTTAGTATAATCTGAGTATCATATTCCTTACCTTGACAGAGCTTTGATGTTCATGTTCAGTCAGGTCAGTTAAAAGATGATGCTACCTTATCTCTGAAGGAAAAAAAGAAAACAAAAACCAAAACCCAAAACTAAATCCCAAACCAAAAAACACTAAACCACATGCTACTTTAAAGCCTTCTTTATGGCAGGATTTAAAAACCAGTTCATTTGGCTCTTACAAGCATTCTGCTAAAGGAGAAAGAATGTTACTGAGTTACACATACTCGTAAATAAGAGTATGTGTAAATAAGAGCAGCTGGAACATGGTTTACTAGAGACACAACCCAGCAAGAGTACCTAAAGCCCAGTGCCTAACTTTAAGCAAGAGAGTGTCCTTGTGAAGCAGAAAGATTTAGCCGACGTGCTTGAGTTAGGTAAATACTTAAAATGTTTCATTAAGGCTTCAGGATTTGTGTTCTTTCATCTTCTAAGTTCAAAGTAAGCTTCAGTGAATTCACAGCAAGGTTTTTGATTTTTTTTTTTTTTTTTTTTTTTTTTGTAGAGAGAGATTCTTCCATAAAAAGGATTCTTTGTCAGCATAAAGTGGCTGTGATACAGAGTAATGGAAGCGTGCTCCGTCACTCCTGAACTCACATTGACATTGTTAAGCGTGCACAGGGAATAAACCTTTGGGGAGGCAGCGAGCAGATATAGAGTAAGGAGACGCTACATCTGTGCCATCTCACACAAGCACAGCTTAAAAAAGAAACAACCCCTAGGACTCAAACCAAAAGCAAAGGACTTGCAATTATGAGTAGAGTAAGTCTTCACTGACACAATGGAGAGTTGTGGAATCCTGTTTTCACTGGCATAATCATTGCATGATGTGAGCACTAGGAGGGACATACAGGAAACATCCTCTAACGTTAGCAGAGATATTCTTTCTGAGAATTTTAACATCTTTGCCAGAAGAATATTTACTGTTTTGAATTATAAAATCCACTCAATCTTCAAACATTAAAAAAAAAAAAAAAAAAAAAAAAAAAAAAAAAAAAAACTGCACCTTTCTAAGCAACATAGAAGGGAACACAGCAGCTCAATTTGCATCTACTCATAGCCTTTTTGAAACAGCACTGGAACAACTGGAAGCGCACTGGGGATCAAGCATTCCTGACTGAAAGCAGCAATGAAATATGTCCTTCAGAAATCATGAAATTATTTCTCATCTTTGAATACTTCATATATATCTATGCACGGGAAATGTTCACGACTAAGAGTAAACTCTGTTTTCAATTCAGTTTCATATTTTAGACTAATATTAAGAATGCCAAAATCAGAAAACTGGTGCCAAAGTCAACCATATAGAGAATTTTGCCCTAGAACTGTAAAAGTTATTATGAAGTTTCTACCACGAACAAAGCAATTGTATCTGAACAGCTCTCCTGTTCTAGCCATTTTCAGACTTTTAAGATTTTATGCTTTCAGAACAGATTCTATTTTCTTCATTGCTTTAATCTCTGGAGATGTTTATAAGATGTAACAGGGCTATTCATAGCAGAGTGTACTCCATTCTTGCTACTATACAAGAGAAAATCCCACAAACCTTCACATAAATATCAATTTTGACTATGCAATTCTGTCAAAATTCTCCTTTTACTTTGTACCAAGTCTCTAGACCAAGTTCACACTGCTTAAGAGTATTCTTTGACCATCTCATTCCTTACCTTTAAGTCACATTTTTCTTGCAGGGTCATAGCTGAGACCCAATAGTCTGATCTCCAGCGAACAACTGCTTTCAAGCAATGACTTATGTAAGTTGTTGCAGACAGTGTGTGCAACATCCTCTTTTAGCTGAACTAAAGATCAATGGTCACCAGTCAAATCTGAACAGCAAAAATGCAAACTGACAGTTGGAAGGTCCAAGATTCAGGCTTTGTTCTTATTCCCTACGAGAGGATACTATAGCTTTAAGTAGCAAGAGCTTATCTAGGTTTTACAATTATTGGAATCCAAAATTTCTGACCAAAAAGATCACCTGTAATTTGTGACGTGACATTTAAATGCATACGATTCCCCAGGGGGGAGGGAACCCACAACATTTATTTTGTAATATCTACATTCAGGTTGCATGCCGACATTTCAAAACCCCAAATCCATAGAAATATGCAAAGACATCTGTATACTTTATTGCACCCCCTTCATTTCCAATCCTATTGGTAATTTTCTCACATACCTCGTTTTGCTTCCTCTTCCAGCTAAACCAATTCATACTCCTACTTTATCTCACTTAAATTAAGTATTAACTCTTAATGAGTATCTGAAGTTTTCCTATATGAATGAACAGACACATTAACAGTCTTTTAATTTGGAAAGTTGTTCTTTCTAAATAGTACTCAGATTACCCATTGAAGTATTACACTAGAGCATAATTTTGACCTTTCATTTTCAACAGGGGAACGTGTGTGAGTGCTTTCTTTTTAACCTGCTATTTGGAGTATTTTAAGTATTGAAACATAAAGAAAGTTTTACCATTTGCTACACAGTCAGGTCTTCCCTAAGACTGCCAGAATGGAAGTGCTGACACGCAACTCGGTCATTCCCCTCAATCCCCTTCCAAAAGAAAGCCTTAATGAGAATACAGAAAAGCAAAGAGAGTTGGTTTTCCTTATTTTTATTTTTTTTAAACAACTGCCTCAAACACAAGTTAAGCAATACGACGTCGATTATGGACTAGTAGAAACTGCAGAAGAGTGTGAACATCCAAAAAAGTTTCAAAAACTTCCTTACAGGATTTTACTCGCCAAAATGTTATGTATTTTGCCAGGTATCTGTTGACTTACAGTAACAGGCATACACACACCTCCCAAAAAATGAGCACTTGATAGGTTCTAGAGGAATACTATTCACTTCTCCTAAGCAGATATAGAGCAAAGTGTAGAAGTGGAACACATAAATGTTCAGTATCCTACCTTACACATTTGTCAACCATCAATCTAACACAGGGCAGGGTAGAGGGGAACCAAAGCACAAAAAACCAACAGAAGATATAAACCAACCTTTTCTAATCTATTCTCAAGCTAATGCTGAATGAATACCAGGGTATACCCAAGGGAAAGATATTGATAGAGAATCTTCACAGAATTTTCCCGTGGACACTTGTACTCAATTTATAGTTTTTGATATTTAAAGTATATTGCATGAAAACTCTTAGTTTGGCATGATTAGTTCCATTAATCAGGAAAGTCTGAACAGACAGCAGAATCTAGATTTAGCTGCTAGCAAATGAAATTTGTTCAAGTCATGGAAGAACGCCATAGGGCTGTATTAAAATTTTTCCAGTGTGTTACTGCTAAGAAGAAACAGAAGAAAAAAACACATGTATTTTGTTCCTGCTCCCATCTCTGGAAACATAGTATTTTGCAGACAGACATGAGCTTACTACAAGTTGATGTAATCTCATCCTGCCCCTAGGACCTGTTTGTTAGGGCTCAGTTCTGTGCTAACCTTATCCACACCATTTTTGGTTAGCTCAAAGTACAGACAGAACCTCTTCCTCTGTACCAGTAAGCAGTCTTGTTACTTCCCACCTCAATACTTCAGCAGTTCAATATTGTAAGTTCAGTAGAAGTCTATTTAAGGAACAGCAACTGGAACTCAACTTCTTACGCTATCTTGATCAAAAATATAATGATCAAATTCAGTCTGGACCTGTGCAGGTAGGGAAAGTTGGTAATGTCCAAGAAAAACAACTCTAAGCAGGCTGGAAGGCAAAAATATATTTCAGGTTCTGCATTTCAGCTATGTACTCATAAAGATGGCTCAGAGCCTTGTTGTGGTTTTGGACCCCCTGTTGAAACATCTGCCATGCTTACTCATTTTCAAGGCCTATTACAGCTTGAGAAACAGGAACAAAACAAACAAACAAAAAAACCATCTCTTTTGGAATTAAGAGGAATCAATAGACTTCTTCAGAAGACAGAAGCAAACCGAATAAGGACAAGAAGTCTTTTGGCTTCTTGAAATCACATTCTGAGTCTTAGGGATGCTAAACAGCAAATGGCATCTTTTTACAGTCAAGTTCATAAGCTATGCAGAGTGCTTGCTTCCTAGTTAGAGAGAGTGCCTTCCTTTCCTTCATCTTGCAGACAGAGACCATCAAGGCTTTACGATCACCAGGCAGCTTGCCATACAAGATACATTCCCACCCGTTTATATGTCGCAGTTTGCCTGCATGCCAGAAAGTTTGAGTCCAGTCAAATATGCTATGGATGGTACTTGGTACATATGAGCATATCTCAAGATATCTATAGTGTAAGAAGTTCACATCCCAGCTAGTCACCTTGATTCCTTTTCGAGTCAACAGAAGAAACAGGCACTGCTAAAACGCAATCCAGCTAATCCCAAAGTAGATATCCAGCCCTCCTAATAAGCTTAATTTGTTCATAGAGCTGATGATTATAGAACTTTCCTACCCAGAAGACTTCAGGGACTGGACATTGGGCAGACAATAACAGGAAGCTAGGCTTTTAATCTTCATGTTCAGAGTAAAACTGGCAAAGACTGATCTGATATGACAGAACTTGATAGAGATATTTTGTCAAGTCCCTCAATCATCCAAATATTCATCTTCCCTTCTCAATCCACTTGCTGTTTTTTCTCATTTCCAGTTTCTTTCTAATCCATTTCTTTGGATTAGAGCAACTAATTTTTTTCTCCAGTTTCAAAGCTAGGCACCAGAAGTTATACCAAGGGCTTTCCAAGAGCACACAGCATTCCACAATCTTACTGCCTCAACAACAATTTGTTGAGATTCATTAAACGCTAAACATACATTTAGGCTGCTCATTTTTCAAAAAACAACAAACTTTTTGCAACTTCATTTCAACTTAGCTTCTCTTGCTACGGCTAGAACAGCCTAAGGCCTTTCAACCCTAGCCATTCTATGGTTCTGTAACCCAGAAACAATATTATTTTCCCTCTCTGGAAATGCTATTCACATTGTGATACAATAGATGGATAATCATCAGAGGACAAGATTTCCATTGCCCTTGTGTTCCCTCCCTTTCCCCACTCCCTATGCCTTCTCATCTTTCCCTGTATGAGAGTGGCTTGTCAACATCCTGGTTGCCAGGACCAGCAATCCTGCCCCAGGATATTGAGTTCATTTCCCCATCTGTCAGATTTCTTTTCTTTTCTAGCCATTTCCTCTCCAGTATACCCATAACAACCTACGTTTTTGCCTTTGGCCTCACACTGCCTCGTCTCCTTTGCATATTTGTTTTTCTTTCTTCTTCTCTGGCTATGTTTCCTTTTTTCCATTTCAAGCCAGAGGGCAAACGAGCAGTGACCTCTGTAGCTGGCACCAGGACCTCTCCTGTGGCTAGAGAGGAGCCTGCCCCTGTGCGAGAGGCAGCCAAGTCCCTTTCCCAGGAGAGGAAATTGAGCTCCTCACAGAAGTTCCTCCCTGCTGAGAAGCTGAACAGAGTCAAGTAAAATTTAGATATTGAGTAATCCCGTTTTTCTCTTTTC
This sequence comes from Tetrax tetrax, assembly GCA_009806455.1. NCBI lineage: Eukaryota > Metazoa > Chordata > Aves > Otidiformes > Otididae > Tetrax > Tetrax tetrax. The sequence goes on along the minus strand of WHYT01016573.1, from coordinate 155,453 downwards.
TTCTATGTGAATCTATGGCCTCTTTCTGTGAAGCATGGATCATCTCAGGAGAATGAGGTGGCTATAATAAAGAGAGCTCTTTCTACATTTTTATCCCTAAAGTACAAACTACATCTAGAAGAAACCCCTAAAAAATTTTATCTGTTAAAAAAATAACAAAAATAATAATTAAAAGCTTAAACTTTATAGGTGCCTGGGTTCCAGCAGAGATGTATCAGAAACACCACAGTAGGACAGTTGGTCAATTAATTTCTGGCAAATAATATTTGCTGTAAGGTGCGTTGCTTTTAGTGAACAACTGTTCAAACATGCATGTTTCTGCCTCTCAGCTAGGCTGGCCTTGTGCTATTTATGAAACCAGGAAAAGCAAGAAGGATGCTAAGAAAAACCCCAAAAACCACAACTCATGGGATAATTTTTCCTTATCATTAAGATTCAAGATTAAAATTGAAGGAGGACAGGTCTGACTTACATAGGTTTTGTTCAAACCTATTTGTGAAGCCACCCTCAAGCCTGCACTTATTTGACCGCCTCACAAAACCATGTAATACTGCCATATCCCAAGATCCAGAGCACACTTTATAAGTGGCGTTTAATTTGAACCGCTCAGGCTGTGTGTTTACTGGTGCTTGCAGGGCCTCAGTACATGCCCCAGGCAATGGCCATTGCCATTTACGCTGTCTGTGGCTTTAGAGAGTGCAAATTCAGAGCTGAATGAATTGAAATGAAGATGTAAAAGTGACTCCTTGTGTGTCCAAGACTCCTCCTCCTACTTAATAAATAAATAAATAAATAAATAATCATACATGAATACGTTAGTTATGCTTTTGGTTTGGCATTCAGAGTCCATATCACCCACAGGGCACTGATTCTGTTATGATGTTAATTGCCTTCAAATCTCTTTTTGATTTAAATAGGAAAAGGAGACAATTATCTTTCAAGGCTTCTGGCTCTCTCCAGGTTTGTTGTTGTTTTTAATGTGCAGCAGAACCTTCTGTTTCAAGGTTAATTTTGACTTCACCAAGTGAAAACAGGTCACAGTGACATGCAGCACTTGAGCTGTCCGGCTTCATGGAAAGTAATTCTATGAATTTTCTGCATTCTAACCCTGTTTTGCCTCTTTCCCTGCAGAGTGTCATAATCTAACTGATAGCACACGATAAATTTAGCAGCTATTGGGCCAAACAATTGCAAGGAATTTGCATGGCAGATACTTTTTCAAAATTGATTTTAGCTGATAAACACAGGAATGCCAATCCAATGCCGGTAAGAGAGAGTGACGAATGGCACGTCCGAAGTGCCCAGTGCTGGCTTCCTGTTGCAGGGATGCCACACTCCCCTTCACTTCAACTGCGATAAGCCCAGCTATGTTTAGCAGCTTTTGCCAGCAGCCTGTGTGTCAGAACAACCAAAGCTGCCATTTGACACATTGGGTGTCCTGTCAGCAGAAAAATGCTTTAACCTTTAGTTGGTCCCGCACATACCGTCAACTTTAGAGCCACACATAAACCTAGGTAATCTCAGGAAATCAGTGAGGTGGGAGGGAGGTTAAAAATTACCCTGAATTAAATAATGAATTGGTTTGAGGGAGGTTAAAAATTACCCTGAATTAAATAATGAATTGGTTTGAGGGAGCTGACACACATAGATCTTGGTGTAGTACTTTGGTAATGAGGAACTGAGTTCATGCTTTTACTGATGTTGCTCTAAAGTCCTGTGGGATTTACCGTTTCCAAGTTGTGGGAAATGAACTTTATCAGAGCAAAGAACCCTGGAAACCAAACTTAAAAGACAAAACAAGACAGAGACACTAGTTTTCTCTACAGAAAAGCTGTCCTAGAAAAGTAAATTCTGCACTAATAGTCACAGAAATATAAAGTCATTTGAAAGAAAAGCACCCCAAGATAGCCAATGAAATGCATTTTCTTTAAAGCTGCAAGCACTGACACAAAAGCATAACTGGGAAATGATCTGAAAGTCGAAGGGGGATTGCACTCAGAAATGTTCATACATTCTAGACTTGTCAGCTGTTTACATCTTATTATCAAGTCAATATCTTGAATGAAAAAAATATCTATATATAGATATGTATCTATATATATCTCAACAATAGGAACTAAGATACAAGCTAAAAATAGATGCAGTTCTTTTTTCTGTTGGCTAGAAGCAAGAGCCACCAGAAAATTGCAAACCATACTTTTTCAGTAAATTATATTTGATTTAAAGTTTTTGTAAAGTTAATAAATTTAAATAAAATCCCATTTTTGCATGACCTAGATTAGTTTCCAGAGTGTCTTGTTCTGATATTCACTTTTTTCATTTTGAAATGCACTGTATTTCACATTTATTAAAGTAAAACAAATTTTGGTAATATTTAAAAGAATATGAAGTGACCTGAAACCTTTTTCCTCCAGATTCTGTTTCCAAAACTTTGGAGACCTTTGTCTCCATCCCAATTCAGGATTTAGCATAACAATGCATAGAGTAGATTAAAAAAAAAATTCTGAAAATTGTATTTGCAGTAAGTAGTTTCTAAATACTGGGAAATAAAAGACAAGCCACAGAGCTTGGAGGTGTCCCCTAAGAGAGACAATAATCAAACAACAATTGTCAAAGGGACAATAATAATCTATTCGTCCAATAGAATAATTCTTTCTGTGGTTAAAAAAAAAAAAATAAAAAAAAAAAAAAAAAAAAAAAAAAAAAAAAAGAGCACAGTGCCATATTATGCTAATTGCCACTGTTATATGAATTTTTAAAATTAATATTAAAAGCAAAATGTAGAATACATTAGATAGTAGTATCTAGTGCTGCTCAGAGTGAATCAAAGACTTAAAACTGAATCATGACTGGTGGAAAAGATGCAGATGTAGGATTAAGTTTCAAATACTCTCTATTCACCATTAACTTTTAAGAGAAAGACATTGCAAAGCTAGCAGAAGGGCTCACACCCAAGCACCAGAGATGCAGCAGACAATTCATAAGTAGCATAGGCAAATTCTATAACCCTCCCTCCACTGAAATACTATTGCTGAGGAGCAATCAAAATATAGGATACAATCATCAAAGTGCTGGAGAAGAAAAAAAAAAATACTGAACTCGGGCTGAAAATGAAATGTATAGAGTTACACACTATAATTGAGTAACAAAAATCATTAGGCTGGAGTTTAAAGGCAAGGGCCTGGGGGGGGGGAGGGGAGAAAAAGCTTATGTCTAGGAATCAACCGCTGACCTGGAAGTCAGCACTTTGATGATGATAATGCTGCTGTTACACTTTCATGCAGCATTACACACACAATTCATGAAGCTCAGGTGAGTTTCAGGTTAGAATAATGCCAAGACAAGAGCAGAGCATGCCCACAGTAATAGGCACATTGCAGAGGTGATGCAAGTAGATCTGTCCCAAGCATTTCTTCAGCAAGAGAGGGAAAAGGTCACCAATAAAAGCAAGTTTAAAATTTTATGATAGTAAAGTTACAATACCTGAATCAGCAATCACAGGATTTTACCCAAGAAGACAGCAGAGCTATGTCAGGTCAAACTGCAATATCCCAGGCCCAAGGATTACGCGCTAGTCAATATGGCCAAGGGTATCTGAGACACAACGAACAATTATAGTTGAAGGGTGTGGGAGTAAGCGGAGAGGAACAGAACTAAAATAAACAGCATTTCTAACAGATCAAAGATCTCACTTCAAATCGTAGACTGTTTATCTCCTTATCACAGAGGACTAATCAGATTTTGAGGAACTTAACCTCACTACAGTGACTAGAATTAACACAGCAACGAAGCAGATTTCTTTTTGCACACAGCTTTTCCAGAAAGCTGATTTTGGCTTCTGCTCAGTGGCCCAGATATGGGAATTTAAGCATATCGCATTTTACTGTATCAGAGCAGTTAATTAATGAGGCTGAAACCAGATGTTGGAAGACCTTCAACATAGTACTAAAGCAAGCTGCAAAAATATATAGCAGATACTCTTAAATCTACAGTTTGCACAGGGAGAGCTTTGCATCTCGAAACAGTAATGGTGTAGCTCTGGCATTACTAGAACTTGCAACAAAGGGATATCCCAGAAAGCCAAAGCCTACGGCAGCCATCAAGCAAAGGAACTCTTCCAACCATTACTGTTTAAGTAAAATTATATGCTGGAGAACAGTCCACATGAAATAGTGATTTACCGCTTTGCCATTCACTTCACATGTTCTGTGACATTCATAGAGATGCAATAAGGTACAAATGCCTTTCTGAGACGCAATCCACAAATATTCAGGCTCATTTGTGGCTTTTAAATCTCACTTGCAGGAAGGAGAGGCAGTAGTGAGCTACACCATGACAAACAATCACTGTACGCATTCTCTAAGATGTAGCTGCTCACAAAAGGGGTGAAGGTTTGGGTTGTGCTCCTATGGAGCTGCAAGGACGACACTGCTGGAGCAAAGCCTCTGGCAGTGGTAGAAACTATCCAAATAGAGAGAGGAGCATTTGAAACACACCATGTTTATTAAGTCCATTTCTTCCCAGCTTTAATGCTATTTGACAAATCCCTCCCAGCTTCATCAGTGTGTTTGCTTCCACAAATATTTCTGCAAAGGTTTTAAAATAAATGCACAGCTCTGCAATTGGACCTCTTGGAATTTTCTAATAGTGCTAGAAGAAAGAAACCAACAACATTGGTGCATGTCAATTAAGTTCTTTTAAAAGGGGTAAGAAGCTCTGCAGAGCCGAGTGTTGATTTGTTTCTTCTTTGACTGCGACTTCTGGATTTTTGCTACTGAAACTGAAGAGGTCTAGAACTCAGCCATTTGACTTCTGAACAGTCTACCTTAAGGTTACCATCATTCCTTTCTTAATTTTGGTGCAGATGCTAAATATATCTCTTAAATCAGCACTAGATACTTCTCTTAAACCAGAAATAAATTAAAATTCTTGCAAGTAGTATTCTTTCCCCTGAAAACAATGAATTTACAATTTACTTTGTGTCTTTTTTCTTTCCTCTTATAGTTAATCTTTTTCTTTCCTGCTCCCAAACCAACAGGCTGAGTTTTCTCCAAGGGGTTATTGATGGTATTAAAATGGACTGTTCAGCAGCTGTGCCCTACTGCCTGCCCTATCGATTGGTTTCTCACATGGCTCTTAATAGGTTTATTGATATTTTGGATTCATTTTGTCCTGATTTTTGTCAATCTTCACATTTTCACAGTCAGGTTCCATTTTGCTTGAGGTATGTACGCAATTAGTCCAGCTCTTAAAAGCCAAGTTCTTTTACTAACGATTTGCCAGTGGCTATATCTACTCAGCGTCTTTTCATTTTCTAATGTTTCTTTGGGGCTTTTTGTTTTGGTTCATGTATTAAGGTCAGATCTGTGTATTATCTGCTGATTTCTGAATGCAAGCAACTTGGTAGCAAACTATTCTTGTTGCAGATCTCAGTCTACCATTCCAGTTTGATAATATTTTAAAATTATTTTTATATTTAGACATTTTAACATCCATGAATTCTGAAATCTTTTACTGGCATTAACTGACACAGCATTAATGTTACAAAATAATGGTGCTTTTCTTCAGCTACAACTTAGTTTCTTTGTCTTTAAGAAGAAAGGCTAGCAAATAAATGTATTTAAGTCTGAACTGTTACTCATTTAAAAGTTTTACTGAAGAGCAGAAAACAGATCCAATGAAAATATTTGTCCCTAAGATTTCAGGGACTATTGAAGTTGTGCAGCTTCTGGAACCTCATCAAAAGACAAAGTACTAAATGGGTCTACTGATCACTGACAAATATTATGTCATAAAATGTTTCCAAGTTTCTCACATGTTGATTATTTCCATTGATTTGGGATGATTTTAAAAGATTATATGCTTATTTTCACTATTCACGTGGTGTTGTGTGGCTTAATTTGAATGAATTAAGAAACTGTTTACCTTAAAGTTTGTTTTCTTGATATAAGAATCGAACTCATTTACAGGCCTTATTTTCAGTTAGTTTTACGACCTTTTTCCAGGATGATACTTCAAGCACTATACTGCTTTATGTGCTTCATAAAACCTTGCTGTTTATTTTTATGAGAGTATACTTAGAAATTTATGGTAACAATATGGTGCTTTGCAATATCAAAGTTTTAAAATCAGTCTTAGTGTCACTTGTAGATTAAGGTAAAACAAAATTAATTCTACCTTTCTGCTGTATTAAATGTCTACAAAAGGATACGTTACTTTAAATTCACTCAGGGAACAGGGGAAACCACAACAATGCACTATCAATATGTAACCAAGACAAAAGAATCATTTTTTCATTATATTAATAAAATTTGTCATCAAATCTGATTTACAACAGACACATAATAACCTGCTTCACTGCAGGCTTTGTTAGAAATTTTCTTGGTACTTCTCGGATAGGTTAACTGCAAAAAATGAAGGCCTTATTTTCTTAAATAAGATCAGAAATCTCAGTGTAACTTTCATAATTTTGAATACTAATGGAGCAAAATCCCCCATAAAGTTAATGGAAATGTTATGTCTAACTTGGTCAGATTTTCATCCTAGTGTCTGCAACATTTCAGGGGAAAAACCAATAATTTTTTATTTATGAGATAATCTTGAGGAAACTAGAGGCTTTATAATTTGCACCATAGAGTCATTAAACATATTTTTAAAAGGCCTACATTTAAGCAAACTGATAAATTAGAGAAAGCATCAGCCTTCAGAATAGCACACAGAGGTTTTCACCTGAAAATAAGAGGTTTACAACTGTCTATGTGCTCATTCACTTGGTAGAAATTAATGCTGGGCTGCCTCATATTAGAGTAGGCCACAACGAACACATCAGAGGTTTAATAATGTCAAGATCATTTTAGGTGGTGGGTTGTTTTTTGGTTGGCTTTTTTTTTTTCCCCAGTCTTATAGCTTTTACAAATATGACTTCACTCCATTTCCAATAAGTGTTTATGTGCATAATCATATTATTTTCACTATCATCCTCCATGTTTCTTAAACAACTCTTCATCTGCTTTTAAAGTAAACAAAATTCTTCAGCATAGACACTGCTCAACATCTGGCATAATGAAACCCTAATTGTAAACAACGCCTCTGGGCTTTCCTGTAAAACAATTTAATACATTTGAAAAAGTAACATTCTTCAGGTGTTCCTCAAACAGTGTAGGACAGTAAAATAGTTTATTTGAAGCTAGATACATGTTTCTGGAACATACGTTCTTCCGTAAGTTACATTTATATATATGGAGTTGCTTTAATTTTTAGCTGAGTTGGAACCGAGACTGTGTCTGCCTGTTGTTTACACAGCAGGATTAGAACAGGAGGATAAATGAGGGGTTCTTGGCTGGCTGAGGATTACAGAAATAACAGAAAGACCTCGTAAAAACAGATAGCATCCTGCTTCATATTTGCAGCTCCAAAAAGCCAAAATTTGGCAGGCACACACTGCAGTTAAAGCTTCCTTATTTGGGAAGAAAATATACTAAAAAGGTTGAGTGAGAAGCAGTGTTCTCTGAAAAGACTTAAATTCAGATAAGACCAAGTAGGCATATATTAACTAGGCAAGCATCAAGCTGATGGTCTGATAACCACTACCTCCAATGGAAGTGTTTGAACTCTCTGAAGTGTGTTTCCAGTAAATTTTTATTAGACAGCAACATTTAATATCTGAACACAGAGTGCTCAAGCTTCCTTCTCCTTTGAAGCCTGGAGTGTTATGGGTGCACACAAGCAGGGAATTAGAGAACCTCCTGTTCCCTTTGGTCAGTGGCATCTCGCTCCCAAGTCAGGAAGGAGGTAGTGCCAGCTGCTGGGCAATGAGCAGCTGCATTTTCCTGGAAAGCTCTATGCTCTAAAACCATACCAAGTGTGCAAACAATAAGGGCCAGTGTTCAATCTGTGTCACACTGGAAGACTACTTGCCATTTAATAAGATCAGGTCCTCAGAGAAATCATAGGATTGAAAATGGCCTCTAAAAAGTTATCTGGACTGTTTGTTTGCCGTGAAGTAATATCAGTTATACCTGTGTAATTCCTGACCAACAGTTGCTTAATCTGTTCTTGAAGGCCTGCAGGGATGTCTACTCCAGTGATTCACCATCCTGTTAGGTTTCCTAAAATCTAATCCAAATCTTCTTTCCTACAGTTTCAGCCCATAGGACATATTGTCCTCCTACTCTACACAAACGTGGGGAAAAGTCACCCTCTGTCATTGCAGTAGCCCTTTTAATAGACAATAACTACACTGGTAATCCCAGTATTCTCTAGACTAAGCAGTTTCAATTCCTTTGACCTTTTCTTTGTAGCTCATGGTTTCTAGACCTTTGATCGTTTTTCAATGAAATGAGAAATGCCCTCATCTGGAACCCCTTCAATGGACCCACTTCTACTTGAAGTGTAAAACCCCAAAGGTGACACACTATTCTAGTCAAAATGTTACCATGCTTAGGAGAACAGGGATACCTCTCCTGCCTTGCATGGTCTACTCTTGCTGTTATGGCCCAGCATGAAAAGTCCCTTTTTGCAACAACCGTTGCAACAAAATACTATTAATACAAACCAGTTCTTTTCAGACAAAAGAAAGAGCATATGAACTCACACAGACATTTGTATACAAACACATAGGTGCTACATTGTCACACTACGAGGAGACATCTACTACATGTAGTAAAAATACTTCACATTCACTTTTCCAACCCCGATCTTCCCCGCGGTCACAAGCAACATCTATTAGCCTGCAAGGATCTCACCTTCCATGTGGAAGCCAATGTTTTCAGGCCCAACTCATCTTTTGCATTATTTCATGGCTTACGAATACAGATCTTTTATTGGTCAGCTCAACTTTCTACATTTGAGACCTCTAATTAAGGTCCAGATGGATTTTGTAAAATTGTTGTCAGATGATAAAAAACAAAACAAAAACCAACCCAAACTAAGTAAGTCTTTTCTGGTAAGAGCATCTTAGACCTTAAAGCCTAAACTTAAATAAATGGACACTGAATATAAAGATATTCCTGAGAATCCTTCCCACTGCAAATATTTCTGAGCTGTCATGGGAGTAATGGAATTTAGGGAGCTTGGAGAAAAAGACAGTGTGTCATACTTAGACTATATTCTGTTGTGCTCAAGAGGATCTACATAGACGCCAACACCTTGTAGATCTCAGATGCATTGCAAAATACTGTATCTTCACAATATAACCCTTGGCTTCTTATCTCCACATTTGCTTGCCACAGCCTCACTATCTCTTCTTTGGTGTCTTCAGGAGATATCGAGAGGCTGAAAAGGATCAACAAATCTCTGGAAAATCTCCAAGGCTGAGAAGCTGGGTAAGACAGACAGGGTTCTTGTAGCAGTTTATTTATGTAAGTTTGGCTGCTGGGAACAGCTTCTACACAAAAAAAAAAAAAAAAAAAAAAAAAAAAAAAAAAGGAGTTGTTGCACTATGAAACATGCCTTACTAATAAACAAATAAAACAGTAGAGGTCTGGAGAAGCTCCCAGCAGTGAGTTACATCATTTACTGCAATGTTTGACTAAATTTCAAATGGACTTTTGAGTGCAGAATGTTCTTTGTATAACACTAGCAAGCCAATGGTGGGCTCCAAATAAAAGGAAAGGATTCATCATTTACCATCCCTTCTGCAGTTTTCTTTTCATTACAACAAAAGGCTGTTTCAATTAAAGCTGTGCAGATTCTCTGTGCCGAGTCTGGTTCAAAGTGTTTTTATGCAATGCCAGCATCTCCAGGGATTAGCTTCCCTGCAGGCCAAAGCTCTCCCAGTGCTGGGACTGTGATTTGTTTGGGTCAAGCTGTGCTTGCCATCTCTCTCTTGAGAGTACTAGTTCTCAACAATGGGCCTGATTTGACCCCTTTCCAGTGAGCTAAACTCTGCAGTCTACCACCCTCCAGACTGGATCTTGAGGCTACTGTAGTACACCAGAAATGCCCCCCCTTGGCCCCTCTCCTGATGGGGCCCTGCCGTTTCACTACATATGCCTGGTTCTGTGGTTAACCACACCCTCTGTCTTCCACCTTCTCCATTTTCCAGCCACATCAACACAAGAGACCCAAATGGAATTGCTACCCTCCAGGTGCTTCTTAATAGGAAAGTTAAAGGGATCCTAACATGTTCTCTTCCATAGACAGATACATTGACTCAAATACATCCAGTCTGTTTAGAAAAGCACGTATCATACACCAAAGCTTTGTATACCTAATGATTATCTCCCACTGCACAGACAAACCAGCTGACTCAGGCATGAAATGGAGTGGAAGGGGTATGGAGATGGGAAGTGAATACGTAGAGATTTGAAACCATAACACTGTGCACCGTTAGCAGCCACTTTCATTCTTGGAATGAATCCAATGTACTTGCCTCAGCCTAGGAGCCAAAGACACCAATAACATTGCCTTTTCTAACTAATAGAATGTATAAAATACTTTCAACAAATTTATTTAATGGCCGAGTCTCATTTGCTATTAAGTACAGCATTCTATAGCTGATGGGCAAAAATTAAATACGATCCAACCTAGCTGGCACTGTTCTGTAAACAGCTATGTACTCAGAGAGTAACAAGGTAGTAGTTCTGCCCACTGCTGCTTAAATACAATAAACATAGCTGAAGGAAATGCACAAGACAGCAAGCTTCATCAGGGAGCTCACAACTATCATGTAGGCACTAACAATTCCTGTTCAATACTGTGAATAACGCAGGCATCTCTAGACAGTATTTTCAAAAATATCATACTTCACCATAAACATGACCCAGCAATGTGTGCTTGCAGCCCACAAAGCCAACTGCATCCTGGGCTGGATCAAAAGGAACATAGCCAGCTGGTTGAGGGAGGTGATTCTGCTCCTCTACTTTGCTCTGGTGAGACTCCACCTGGAGTATCGCGTCCAGCTCTGGAGGCCCCAATATAAGAAGGACATGGACCTGTTAGAGTGAGTCCAGAGGAGAGCCACAAAGATGATCAGAGGGTTGGAGCACCTCTCCTATGAGGACAGGCTGAGAGAGTTGGGGCTGTTCAGCCTGGAGAAAGCTCTGGGAACACCTTATAGTGCCTTTCCAGTACCTAAAGGGAGCCTACAAGAAAGCTGGAGGGGAACTTTTGACAAGGGCATGTAGTGATGGGACATGGATAATGGCTCTAAACTGAAAGAGGGTAGGTTTAGATTAGACATAAGAAAGAAATTCTTTACTGTGAGGGTGGTGAGACACTGGTACAGGTTGCCCAGAGAAGTTGTGGACGCTCCCTCACTGGAAGTGTTCAAGGCCAAGCTGGACAGGGCTTTGAGCAACATGATCTAGTGGAAGATGTCCCTGCCCATGACAGGGGGGTTGGAACCAGGTGATCTTTAAGGTCCCTTCCAACGCAAGCCACTCTATGATTCTATGAAATATGTTGCTCTGTAAATATAACAGTATAAATATTATGACATGCCTATTATATTATGTCAGGCTCTGACAACTGGATCTAATAAGCTGCAAGAGCTGACATAGTTTATATTCTTGTATATAATATCTTTTCCACCAAAACCAAACCTTTACTTCACTTTCTATTGTTAATAAATCAAAGTATTTAGCAAATTTCTCAAAGCTCAACCAATGCATTCAAAGGTACATTCTGCTGTACAAGACTACTGAGACTATTTTCTTTTTTCACTTATTTTAGGATCTCATACCAAGTCCTATATTTAGGCTAAATCTGACAATCTTAAAAGCTTCCTCTGACCTTTGCCTGAGAATATCCAACATTATTTTAATTAAGCATTTAAAATTGTTTGCAAAGGATGAGTAGAGGGCACCATTTTTGGAGATGAATGATGTGCCTAAAACAATGATCTCCTCTGCAACATGCATTCCGTAGAAAGATGCTGGTAACATCTCAAAAGAAAAAGATGGCCCTAACTACAGCAAGGAGTTGGACTCACAACACTGCTGAGGCAGCAGCTGAAGCACATCACAGAATTTTTTCTTTTCCTCTTCTAAACTACCTAGCAGCTCAAAGACAATTTCTAAAAATAATTTTCAGTGTCTAAGAGGTTAGATCATAAGGCAGGAAATAAAAGATTTACAATTACCTGTATGTCCTTATACAAATATGTTATGACATTGTCTGACTAGAGAAATGTAGACGAGTTTTCTCCGCAAGATGTTTGTCTCATAAGGAGAGTAGGATTGATGCATAAAGTAGCAAATTGAGATAGCAACGGCAGTTCTGAATTTCAAATTTCTGAACTTTTGAGAGCTTAATTTACAAACTAAGTACTATTTAAAAAAAAATCCCATACTGCTGCTAATCTACAGTCTATAATATCATTTTATTAACATCAGTGCTATTGCATTAGTGCAAAATTCAGTGCTAAGGAAGGCATGGCTATTTAATATACATTGTACATCATTAAAGACGTAGGTTGATAGTTATATGACCCCATCACTGAGCTCATGCAGCATTATCCTGGTTTAGATGTTATTTTCCCCCAGCCATGGGTCTTACTAATAAAAACAAGGCATGGCAATGCCCTCAGTTTGGGGCATCCTTGTTAACAGCGTCTGCAAAATTGCTTGCGGAGAACATGGGAAATATTAATGAATAAGATTTCTACCATTCTTTTGCAGGTCTTCTTTAGGTATGGAGATATGCTAGTTTATAGTTCTTGCTCGTTTAGCTTTGGTTTTAGCTGGCAAGATGGGAACTATGAGGCTCATTCTGTGTGTATGAGCTGGAAGTGGGCTATAGCTTGGACCAAAGAGGAAATTGTCACAGAATTCTTGGAGAGTTCCTCAGAAAACCTTCCTGTTTGCTTCAGTACTTTATTCCACCCAGAATTAGGAGGTTAGAAACAAGAAAGGCCCATTGTAAGAGTGCACACACATACAGAGAAAACATATTGTTTTTAAAAGTTGTTATAATGAGAAAGGAGCAACATGCTTGCAAACTCTAAAACTCTTAAGTTACAGGTAATTTAAGACATACACTGGAAGATGATACACAGAAAGCTGTTCCCATTCCAGCAAAATGTTTTAGACAAACTATTAAATAGATATACTGAGCCTTAAAGAAAAGTGGTGATTAAAGCCTCAAGGGAAATTATTTATGCCGGAGTTTTGCAATGGAAAAATATTTTTAAGAAAACAAAGAGAGAGCTGAACCAAAAGAAGAGTTTTGCTCTTTAGCTTGATCCTGGCTCTTCTCAGTTACATTCAGAATTGAGAGAGAATCACAATTCATACTCCCCCATACTAAAGACTGAAAAGATCGCATTTCCACACCTCTGGAAAGTGACCAAGTCTTTCTCTTTAAAGGAGTAAAGACATTTAGGAAGAAACAGCCTTTCTTACACCAAAGTCCTAATTGAAAGAACATGGCATGACCTGAAGCAAAACTTTAATTAAAACCACTCTTCATTTCTTTTCCAAGCAAAGTCCTTTTGTCTGACTTTTATAGATTAATTTGACACACTCCCTTTCCTTGCCTGGAAAGTTCTGGGGTTTTTTGTTTATATGGTACAAAGCATGAAATTATTGTCCTTAATGCTTTGTTCTTTCTAACTGCATGAAATTTAGCAACATTTTGAAACATATTTGTAAGATGATGAAGGCCAGACTTCCCATATGAAAAACATATGGGTATGTCAATTTGCATGAACAAAAGCCATATCCACTATACATGAAAACCAGCACTTGTAGTGGCTAATTGATATTTTGCCCTCAATGCACTTGTACTAGCAATTAATACAACACACCTGCATGCCTACAATGGAAAATCAGATGCAGATGCATGACTTGTACAAACTCCTCCATCATCATTCAACAGAAATATGTTCCTCTACTTGCAACACACAAGAAGGTTAGCTTTATTTTGTAAGTCTTTAAAGAAAACTCACTCTAAGTTTAGCGTTCTAATCCTATTCCTTTTCTCTCTTCAGCCAGATAGCCTCTTTTCTCCTTTTGAATTGAAGATTAGGAGTCTGAAAGGATGTTATACCCCGATAGGCAACACCACTGACAGTGAAATCCATTCTAATCCTCTATTTCTTTAGCTTCTGAAGTTCAAGCAGAAGAGTGTTATTGTTTACAGTAAAGAACATGATACCTTTACATTCTACCATCCAGAAAGCTTCCCTGTGTCTGATTTCAAGGGCAGTTTTAAACAGGTCTGCACTAAAATCATCGAGAATGCATAAATCTCAAGCAGATATCCTTTTTTTTTTTTTTTCCCAGGAGGGCAACAAGATAGTGAAACTTGAACAGACCATTTTATACTCAGTAAAACTTCTATGCTTTCCCTTTTAATACATTGCTCACCAAAAGAAACGTAGTCTAAAAAGACCAAGCAATTGAAGAATTAACCCCAAATTTCCAGGAATATAACAGGTTGCCCAGAGAAGCTTTGGATGTTCCAATGAAGTGTTAAAGGCCGGGCTGGATGGGGCTTTGAGCGACCTGGTCCAGTGGAAGATGTCCCTGCCCAGGGTAGGGAGGTTGGAACTAGATTAGCTTTAAGGTCCCTTCCAACCCAAACCATTCCATGATTCTAAGAAAAACACAATAACAAAACTAAAAAATATTTGAGGAGAAAGGAATATGCTCTTGTGTAATCTTATTAAATTTACTAGAGTATTAAATACTTAAAAGTGTAAATTACTCACCACAGAAAAAAATAAGATGGCTGAAAAAAAAGCACACACCTTTGCTACTTCTATCCTCAAGGAGGGAGGGGAAGGAAAAAAACCCAGTACTTCTCCCATGATACATCCTGAGCCCAGGTGGCTGCAATCACCTCCTGAGCAGTGCCTTCAGCTGAGGCGGGAGAATGTAGTAGCTTAAGAATCCAGTGGTAGATTAAATGTTTCTCTGTGGAGGAAAAAAAGGGGGTTTGGGGGAAGATCAAGAAATTGCCATCTAGGAAAAACTTTGCTTGGGGAGTGTAGAGTTTGGCTAACGGCTTATCTGTAAAATACTTTTATATATTTAAATAGCTTTTAAATAAAGGAAAGCTGTAAAACACTTATTGTCCTTACACTGCTTGGCTGGAAATTGCACTGGTTTGTGTATTTTGAGTAAAAGTTACATGAATGTTTACCTCTGAGGAATTCAGTCTTAGTCTTCAGATTAAAGTGAAGAAAATAACTAAACTACTTGTGAATGTTTTGTCACACCATTCACTGTGAATTCAGGTTCATCTGTAGTTTACAGCCATGATCTAATAAAAAGAATGCAAAGTAAAATATTTTCTTGGGCTAGCTCCTATTTTAAATTTTATCTCAGAAAAATGAACAGAAGTTTAATTGAACATGTGCCTTATAATTTCTCCATCATAACAATTCTAAAATCAAGCATAACAATTCCAAATCAAATAGCATTCTAAAGTGCAGATATGTAATCAAACAGTTGAGATGTAAGTTAAGACTGTAAACAATTTTGATTTTACAAATGACATAATTAAGAAAAAGACATGGAAATCTGTAATTTATTTTTTTTTCTCTCCAAACTGAACAGAATTAAATAGAATTTCTTACCATATTTACTTTCAGGTATTCCTTTCTTAAATCTTTTACATACATCTTAACTAAGCATTATTATTAGTCTGGTTAAATTATGGTTTATCCTTAGGTAAAATTTTTGGAGGCCTAATTTTTTGAGATAACTAGTATACAGAACACTTGTTGTAGTCATGAGAGAAAGGTTTCACCAGAATCTCTGATAAGTCTAGTTCACTTCTGGCCAGTGATGGTGCCAGTGGATGTCCAGCTTTACATCCACCAGTACCCCCAAGGCCTTCTGGCCAAGGTTGCTCTCAATTCTTTTCCCCCAGGCAGTATTGATACTGCGGGTTGCCCCAACACAGGTGTAGGACCTTGTACTTGGCCTTGTTGAACCTCATGAGGTTCACATGGGCCCACTTCTCAAGCTTGTCCAGGTCCCTCTGGATGGCATCCCATCCCTCAGATGTGTGAACTGCACTGCTCAGCTTGGTAGCATCTGCAAACTTGCTGAGGGTGCACTCAATCCCACTGTGTCACTGATAAAGGTGTTAAACAGTACTGGTCCCAATATGGACCCCAAGGGACACCACTCATCACTGATCTCCATCTGGATGTTGAGCCATTGACCACTACCCTCTGGATGCAACCATCCAACCAATTCGTCATCCACTAAACAGTGCACCCATCAATCCTCAGAATAGTACAGTACAGTAGTATCTGTTTTTCTCTAATTTCCATAGGGAATAATGAACTCAAGAAATAGTAAACATTAAGAGAAGTATTGAAGGTACTTTGTTTAGGTTTTTTCCCTCCCATTGCTACAGATTTGAGGGGTGTAAAGATTTCTCTTGGACACTGAGTATAATTATACCTAATCATTTCTTTCTTTCTCCTTGGAGCAACATTCATTGAATTCTCTTAATTTTAAGGTAGTTGGCTGACACAATTCAAATTTAATTACTCTTTCTGCATGAGAAACTCCAGTCCGGTGGGCAAATATGTCTCATTTTCAAGTTTGGCTAGACAGCAGCAGTGTAATAAAGACCTTTCCACTCCTGGTGCAGCCTGTAGCTTTTGAATTCTTTCCTAGATGACAAAATAGGCTCCTCTACCACAGACCTTTCTCATAACATCCTTATTAAATAAACACCTAATCCCTAAAAGCCTGTAAACTAATAAACTGTCTGCCAATTATAATTATTTCTCCTGTTGGAATTGCTTGACGTGTAGCCACAGCAGGTAAACGGCAGCGCTGACGGTGACTTTCAAATTAAGGTTTACTAGGCAAGGATGAGAATTGTCATAGTCATTCTAAATATATTGTAGTTTTTCTCCCACTGAGTAAAAATTGCCAGTCTCTGAATGGTTGTAGTAATCTAATTTGTATAATCACTGGATACAAGTATCCAGACAGTAAATTCTGACAGGGTTGCTTGTGTTGTATAAATTCACACCTTGGCTTACTCTGCACTACTCTGCCCAGATTCAAACTAATACAGCAGTATTAAAGAGCAGAATTCTTCTTTTAATTTTTACTTCTAAATAGCATCTCCAAATGAGAATTTCTCTAATTTATCTTTGTATAGCCCTTAGCAAGTGAGCAAAATATAGAGCTTAGCAGTATTGGGGGAGTCACGTTCAGTATACCTCAAAAATACTCAGACTGTCTTCCAAAAGAAGCAGGCCAAGCAAAGACAACGGACATCTCTAGTCAGTCACATTTTCAAGCTGTTAGAAAGCAATTTAAATATTCTGATCATAGGCTGCCAAAGCACAAGCACTAACAGTTGCAACTCCCTTAGGAAAATACGTCAGAAGCAGATTTCTCATGCAGGAGGCCAAGAGCAGCGTTTGACAGATAGGCTCGGTCTGCAAGAGTTCGACGAAGGGAAGTATGAGAAATGGTTTATGATCTGTAAAACTGGCAACTTAGCCATGCTTTGCCTTCCAAGAGTTTTAACCCATGAACCCCGGTAGTCGTTCACCTCTTTCTCGCTCAGACTGAGGTAGGTATCAGGCAGGTATCATCAGCTGCCAACTGCAGTTTCTTTCAATGAGGGGGACAAGTGATCAGCACTTCTCTACTAATACGGATTTTGAGTTAAACCGCAAAGTAAAGAAACAAGTAGTGATAAGACAAAAAATAAACAGACAGTAATAATGACAAATTAATTATGCTCCCCAATATATATATAAAAAAATAAAATTGGCAAAAATATTTCAAATAAAATTAGCACTGTAAAATGAAGCAAACACTGCATTTTAACTTCACTGGTCAGGGCCCAGTTTTGACCTGGACCTATTATATACGTTCCACTTATTTCTTAAGCAAGTGAATCTTGCATCCACTTTTTCTAACAAACTCTAAGCAGGAGTACAATAAGACTGGATAAAGGATCAATCTTGTTCAAGTTCTGTTGCACCACTAAAGGATGTGGCTATTAGGACTGGTTAGTTCAGCTTTCACGTATCTTGAACCTTTTAACAGAATCATATTTAATATAAAAGCACCACGATCCTTACTGGGATACAACCAAAGAAGTAGTAGACACCAAGGGTGCAGTTGTTATGATGTGCTTACAAGGAGAGATAATCCATTGATATTTAGTTATAATGCTTTGAATCAAGGCTGGCTGGCTGGCTGTGACAATATAAACCGAATCCTAAAACATCACAAAAACTGTTGGCTGACAGCATCTGGGGTTATTATTTTGTTGGAGTTTTTTAAATCAACCTGAACATCACGTCAAAGAATTCTCCAGTTACCTACTTAAACAGGCAACATTCAGAAGTTGTACAACACCACAGAATTCACCTTCATTGCTTATTTAAACCAGGAACTCAGAAGAAACTGCATTGCTTTTCATCAGTGAAGATATGGCTCTGAGAGAGCGCCATGGAAATAGAAAAAGGCAGAATAGAGTGTATTTGCATATATCACATGAAATTAGGCTGTGTTGCAGCGTGTAGTGTATGTGTACGCACTGAATGTCAGCTGAGTTACATTTTTCTCAAGGTGACATTGGTGCTTGTCTTGCCAAATTTGATACAACTGACAAGTGTTTTCATGTAAGGGGGATCTATCCCTCCCATCACCTTGTCAAGCGGAGTGAAGGCAAAATCCAGCATATTCCTTGCTCAAGTGATGAGGTGGTTTCAGAATCGTTAAAAGTCACATAGTTACACTGTAGCAATGTGCCATGCATACTAGATGAGCTCAGTCAAGGCTGTCTTCCTCAGGACTGGTGAAGGCTCCAGCTCCCAGCCCTCTCACCTCCCATGCAGACCCAGCCCCGGAACCTGGGTAAACTCTGGAATTCTTTTTTTTAAAATACCTCTCAAACTCTCTTGAGAACTGTAAATATCACTTTGACCAGTCTCACTGCTGCCTGCTTTGTCATTAGACAAGTATCTAATAGTTCTTTTTTTACCCAGAATATTCCCACACATAAGAGAGTGATCAATGCTATTCTGGTGTCAGATTTCCCTGCAGCTCTCTACATAATTATATTGTCTTTCCTAATTATAGTGGTCAACAACTGAAAAGGAAAAATATACTTCTTATACAACACCTTATCTATCTTTGATTTTAATTTTTCTCAGCAGAAGTCCAACATGTATCATGGGCATGCTTACAGAGTGCTACAGTAGATAGGAAAGCAAAATTATTGTAAAACATTTTTATGAAAGAAAAATCATGCAAAATACAATCCATTTTAAAAGAGGTCTGGCGAGATGCTATCACTGATCTTTGCTTCAGTTATATAATCTTACCAGGCTGAAACTTCTCCCTTGAAGCTAAGTTCGTTAACGTTATTATGTGATGATGGTAAGTGAGATTGAGAATTCCAGATAGAAAGCATCACGCCGTTTCCTCTGTCCAGTGAGGTGTTCCTGAATTGGATTCCATCACAAAGCACAGATTCTAAACTAATGGAGGAAATGTATTTCCCTTTAAATAGCTATTTGATTAACAACTTTGCTTGTTTTTACATTTAAGGCAGCATATGTCTGCACAATAGTAGTAATAGTAAATAAGGTACCCTTAGCAAAACATTAAAGCCAAGCAGAGTGTCAAACCATGGACTCAAGGGGAGTTCCAAATATTATAGTGTCTCCATTCTACATTGAAAAGAGGAAAATTAATATTACCAGATTTCATGTTATTTTTATTATTAAGTATCTAAAACCAGTTATTGCTCAGGTTTTTTTTTACTGAAAGTGGATATATAAGATATTTATATATCCATATAGTGATGGATGACAGAAACCTTTACTGATAGACTATCTTGATTCCAAGGTTTTCATCTGCTGACTCTATCTTGTAAAAGCAGTGGTTTTAAAAGCTATGTTCTCTAACTTTTAAGAAAAATAGAAAAAATACACAAAATATCTTGGTGCGCCTAAACTATTTGAGTCATAAAACCTAAGGAATATAAGTAATGTGAATTCTACCTATAATGAAATATAAGACATCTTTTTTTTAGTAAAATATGTACTTGAGGTCTTTACTGATTTTTGTAGTTTTAGGAACATTTTCCTCTGATGATACTGGTAAGATTCACACTACCGAGAAAAAATGTAGGACTATACTCAGAAGCAGAGATATCAGTTAAACTTCATGTTAGCTCATAGACAAAACAATGAAAGTGGACAAAAAAGGTTAATTGCTGCATAAAGTTATCTAATTTTTTTCAAATAAAGATATTTTTTGTATATATATAGTCTGGAAAATAATCTCAATAAACTTCTAAAATGGATTTGTAGAATCACATTAAACTGCCCTGCACATATGTGTTTATCCTAATTAACTGTGGAAGTTAAGTACCATAAACTGGATGAAGCTATTTTATTTCTGAAAATGTACACTGTACTTGAATGTCATTGAGTTAATCCCCTTTATCGCATCTTGTTTTCTTGAGTTCTCATATTTAAGATAGATACTTGGTTTTTAAAAAAATTATAAAATGAAGCATGTGTTTTTTAAAATAAACTGTCCTTGGAATACACATTTTCAATTATCATATCCTAAGTTAAAGCACACAGTTTATGTTGAATGTTGAATTAAAGTCTTGATAAATCTCTACTTGAATTCATCTGTGTACCTCAGATGGTCTTAATTAATATGCTATTTGTTGATGTGTAAGATGTTAAATTATTCTGTTAACCAGAAAAAAAAAAGACATTCTTTTGTGCGTTTGCAAATGTCAACTTTTAAAATAAAGAACCCATATTTCTGAATTTCAGCTTGTTTTTTACTCCAGTTTGAGAATGATGAAACAATCCTACTTCAAGATTTATAACAACAGCTGTGTGAGTTACGAAAGCACAGAAGTGTCATTTGGAGTACATAAAGACTATAACTTTTCCTCACTCTAACTTCAAAACAGCTGAGCATAATTTGCTTAAATTTGTTTTAAGATTGGACATTGTAGCTGAGGCCAGGCACAGAAAGTGTCAGGCAAAAATCTATCTCAGAAGCTTATGAGCAGATGTATCACTCAGTTGAATGAATAAGTTAGAAAGACTTCAATGTTCATAGCAAACTGATAATGCAGCTGGATTTTAATGGAAATTTCAAAGGTAAAAATAACATAATAATATATGGAAATAAAATCTGCTGCACCATAACTCCACCATCTGGAAGGAGTCATGTCACACCAGCTTCTTTTGTTTCTTTTCTTCTTTTCGTCAGAGCAATATCAAATAATTTTGACATCATTCTTATATCGGGACAAACAACGAAAGTGTTTATCCTGTTCTCCCGTTTGGCAATGTTTGGTGTATCTTAGTGTGCTTCACGAGACTGAATATTCATGAAGACTCACAACCTTCAACATTTGCACCTCATCCTATAAATATTTTCTGATTTATTCCACTGAACACCTTTGTTCCCACACCGAATTCTACTTTCTCCTATGTCAAGGTGCACATTATACTGTAAGAGCAAGGTTAATAGAAATCAATTATGAGTCGATTTCTAGTCAATACTTAAAAGCATAAAACCAAAGAAAGAACCACTCTAGTCAAAGAACAGTGTGAGTGAGTAGTAGAAAAGCAGCCAAACAGTTTAGTTCTGGGGTCTGGACCAGCAAGTAGGACACAAACAAGAGAAGGGAATAAAAGCTGCAGAGTGTCCATTTTCATGGCTGATGTGAAAGCAAACAGGCCTGAAATGAAATGAAATGAAGATAAAACCTGGTCACCCCTTACGGTAGCAGGGAGATTTCTGCTTTCTATTATCCAATCTGTATTGGGTATCAACGCAAAATAGCCCCATGAATACACAAATCAGCTCTAGCTTATGCATCTTTCCAGCCTTGTAATGTTAATGAAGTAAACATTCCAACTGGACGTAGATGTTTTTGTTGTATTAAGCATTTGTTTTATAAAATACTTTCACACTAGAGAATAGCAAATGTCATACAGTAATTGATTCAGCAAATGGAGCTTTTTGTCCTGTGATCAGCATAAACCCTTATTGATCTTCTTAATTCTATAACAATTACTTTCACAATGATGTCTACCAAGTCTTGATTTATAATTTATCAACAACTAAATAAGAGGCTTTCAAATTTGTGCTACACTGGTTAGACTGGATGCAAACCATATGGTAGTGCTATGATTTACTTATTGACTAGCACAGTCAGGTTTCTCACAGAAGTACTAGTTACAGAAGAATTCAAAATTAATTTTCCACAATAATTCACTGAACTTACAGTTTATTTGTCCCATGAATGTTCCTGCCAGTAAGTGTCTAAACATTTTCGGAAAAGTAGAGGGAGTGGAGACACAGCTAACCAGCATTTTATTCTTTACTTCAGAGAGTCCTTCAGAAATACTTTTTGCCTGTAATCAGAGCGGCCAACTTGCATGTTTCCATCAAGATTTATAAAGTTCCTCCCACAAACACCACAGCTCTTGAAATCAAATGCATACCCAGGAATGTCCTCTTTCCTTTAAAATTAAAGTCCTCTTCAGCAAACTGCAGTTGAAAACCAGAAGACAAACAGAAATAAAAGATGTCTTAACTTTAAATATCTTATGAAGTTAAGCCAAACTGAAGATTTTAATGAGGTGTTACTCCTCTGCAAGATCGTGGTTGTCACAGCTGTGATTGGGATAGCCATACATTAATACTCAGGTAAACCAAAACTATGTAAGCACAGCTTAAAACCAGCTGCAGCTGCAATAGAAGCAGGAATCAATTAAAAACTCCACAAATTATTTATATTAACCTGACATGCTAAAATTTTTTGAATTGCAAAAGTCATGGGTGGTAAATGGGAAAAACACAAGATAATGAAAAATAAGGGAATAAGATGTACAAAATGAACAAACTGCATGGATTTATGAGAACAAAGAGACTATTTACCAAAAGTTAAATGTGCAAGGTAAAGCAAATTAGAGTCATCCTCAGCACTTGGCACTTAAATAGCAAAAACTTCCAGGTCTTCTATATCTTGGCCATAAGAAGGACACTCCTTATCTCAGAAATAATAAATTCAATATAAGAAACACAAACATGTTTGTCCTCTGTAAAAGTCATGCCTGCTTTTGTTTGTAACTATTTCCCAAACAATGCCTTCCTTGTTCCATTTTCTGAGTTCCGAAATAAAGTCCATATTTGTGTCTGACTTGTCCCAGTTCTATTTTTATTTAATAGAGTATGAACCAACAGCAGGATCAGAGTTTGATATGCTATTTAGATTGGGTTCTCTTCTTAGACTGCAAACTCGGAATCATCAATTCTGTGTAAAGATCTTGCACAACATTTCTCTTTCTGTTGGAGTTAAAATACTTCTGCTCTTGCCTAGTAAGACTGCAGATTGCAATGTGCCTGAACTCCTATGAGTCCACATCAATGTGCTAGCTTGTAGGACATAAATGAACATTATTTCTTGAGTGTACAAATTTAGAGACCTTCATAGTATGAAAATTCTTTCTGCACACTTTGACCCAGATTCCAGCTCTCAATTAGAAAGGTGCAGTTTGTCTCATGTGTTTCAGATTCTTCTGTGGGGCAAATTTACCATTCCAAACTGAAGGAACCTCTGCCAATTTCAGTTCAGCTGCAGCCCATAAGAAGAAGGCTGTTCCAGGATGAAGTATTCCAAAGTAACATGAATCCACTAGCTAAAAAAAAAATAGCAGTATGGTGTTTCCTTTGCGTTGTAAACTGGTACTACATGTGTGATCAAATTCAAATTTCTCGAAGACTCCTCAAAGTAGCAAAGATATTAATCTAATCTATGTGGGGATTCTCCCTCCTTTTCCCACAAATAAATGGTTTTAGACAAGTGTTTTTAACAGACACCAAAAGATTAAAAGATGTGATTTCAGGCTTTGAGAAAGCATTAACCTCCACAAACTGAATTTTTTGCCTCTGAAAATCAACAAAAACATCACATCATGTATTTAAATATGACGTGTTTAAGAAATAAAGAAGAGAGAAACACTTAAGATTGTTGACTGTTATGTGAAGTTCAAAAATGCTATCTGATTCAATGGTTTTCAAAATCAGATCAAGACTTGGGTTAGATACAAGTTAATCTACCACTTGATAAGCCAAATAAAAAGCTAAGTACTTAAACAAACACTAAACGAAGAACAGAACTGCTTTACAGATGATGTTATGCCATTGCACTCTTGCAAAAAATGGCCTGACATGATAGCACAAAGAGGAAATAGCGTGAATGTAAGTAGTCATCTATCTCATCTCAAACTAAAAAACTAATGCGAGATTTGTCTCACAGAACTGTATTTTTCTTTCTTAATTTCAGATTCTTATTGAGAAACACATAGGCTTATATCAGAGCATGTACTGGCCTGAGTTATATTCCCAGCTGTATCTGCTGGAGATCGACCAAATTACTGTCCCCACGTTGCCACTTTTTTTTTTCTTCCTATCTTATTCTACCTTACCTTCTTTGTAATGACTACCACTTCTCCAATGGGTTTGTAGAGCAGCAGCACAACAGAATAAGAACCTAATTTTGAGTATCCTATATTAGCATACTAAACATGTTTTCAAAGAACTTCAAACAACGTGTCTTAGGAAAAATACAAAAGGCCAGAAAGATAGAGATGAATATTTATGATAAATACAGAAAACTCCTTAGGAGACCTGGTGAAACACTCTGCTTGTTCATTTCAAAGGGCCCAGAGCAACCTGATTTGATTCATGATTTCAAATTGGTCAGCACTCACTGTGGTACTGCTTTGTCTAATAATTCCAAAAGCTGCTTATTAGTCCAGCTTTGTACTGAAATGTCAGAGCTTTTCTGATAGAAGTATGTGCATGAGCATAGAAGAAAAACACTGGACCATTTCAGGAGTTTGGATGACAATTACTGCAGTATAGAAAGCCTTCTAAAAATAAAACAAACAAACAAAAAGCTTAGAATTTACCAACAACAAAGATATCATAGCAGATTTGTAAACAATACTTCAAACCATGATGAAAAGTTGTTTTGTTTTTTAAACATTTCAAGCACTATAAAAATGCATATCCAATGTTTTGCTGCTATGACAGCCATCCATCAACACACATGTCCTCACAAAGACAGAAAATGGCACATTGAAGAGATCAGTTATAATTTCAAGCTTCAGCCAAGGATGAAACTCCTTATGGCTCTATTTTTTTCCATGGACATAAATAACAAAATCATATCATAAGAAATATTATTACATGTGTATGTTACTCAGCAAATGCTAACGTGACTGTATTAGGTACTGGACTACACAGCAGGACGTGGTGACTCTGTTTGCAGGTGTTGTTTAACACAATAAACAATTGAGATTTGATTTTATATTTTTTTTTCAGTCTGTGAAATGGAAAATGTACAAATTGCTTATAAGTGTGGTGAAAAAGCGAAACATGAGGAACAGTTTACAAAAAGCCTTAAATACCTTTAAAACAACTTTTAAACCTCAACATAAATCTTTAACCACAATAACTATTTTGTTTTCCATTTGTAGGGATTATTGAAAATGAGCTTTACAAGAAATCCTAAATTAAGTGAAAAGTAAAATTACCACTGGGCTGGTGTCTTCTGCAGTATCACCACTAAGTATACAAAAAGATCTTATTAGTTCATACTTATTACACTGTGGATTTTTCACCAGAGGTTTTAAAGTCACTGTTTTTCTCTTCTATGGCTCTTCTATGACCCCAAAAAAAGTTCAAAGAAAGATTGAGACATCATGGGTAAAATTTTTAGTTGTCTTTAAATGTCAATTTCAAAAATTCACTTAGACCACATTTTTAGAGGAATTAATGGAGAGTACCAAATACCTTTAAAGATCTGGCCTTTATTTTCTTCAGAATCTCAGTCTCACTGAAAGTCTTAAGTAAGTCTGATATTTTTTCCCCAAAACAACTTCAGTATGTTTGGGTGAGATGCTCAGTGATACACTAGTAAAGGAACAATAGGCTTTTAAGGATTATACTTAAACTACTTTGGTCTTCAAAACTGTCCTGTGTGTATCAGCAGTCCTTTTATATTAATTTTAGCTAAACCTACCATCATCAGTTAATAGTTAAAATAGAATTAGTGAAGACAGTGATATATGCATACAGATATAAAGACATAACTGCGGATCAGCTTGTACTATCAATCAGTAGTAAAATTGAGAGAATAGTCTTTCCTCATTCTTTCTCTTGGTAATGGATACAGGGTATGAGTTCTTACAAGCCATTATCAAATACTCACATTTTTAAATACACAGAGTTATACCAAACCTCACTTAATTTGCATAATTCTACCCCCCCAATTCTTGTTTTCAGAGGAGGAGCTAAAAGGTAGGAAAAGAAACAGCTGGATACAAGGGTATCAAAAAAGGAACAAAATTCAGTTTTGTCAACAGTATATTCAGCACATCAGAAGAGTAATAAAGAGCTTGAAAAGAGTATGAAAGTGACCTTCTGACATGACAAAAAGGTAGCTAGGTTCTGGGAGAAGGGCACACGGCTCTGTGCAGCAAGAAAGTGCTTGTTCTTTTCTCATCGCAGCTCTCCAGTCACAAGCCTCCTTAAGCCTGCAGCAAAATGCTTCTTGGAGCTTGTTTCTCACTGAATTGAATACAAGCGTTCTCATCAGCTAAATTTGCTTTGTTCTCCGTGCAGTTCTAAAGTTGTTGGTCCTGCTGCCAATGAAACAAAACATAATGAAAGCTCTCTAGAGACTTTAGAGAGCTGGAAGCTCCAGAGAGAAAGAAGGAAGCACTGTCACTGATTTACAGAAAGAAAAACAGTGCTATGGAGAATGAAGTGACTTCTCAAAAAGCACTTAGCTAGTAGGAAAACTAGAAATACAACAAAGTAAATACCCATGCAGAACAAATGTAGGAGAAAAAGAGAGAAGGATAATCTCTTTCCCTTTTAGCCCCCTTTATAAAATAACATCCACTTCTAAAATCTTTGAATACCATAGGGATGTTTGGGGAAATATGAAGCATAAATTCAGTCCCTTCAGTCATTTCAGTAAATCATCACTCTTATGGTAGCTCTGCCAGTTCAGCTCGCTCCTAACCTACTGCATTCCTACCACGATGCTGAATTGGCTATTGTAGTAGTCTAAACAAAACATTCTTCCAGTCGCCTACCTTGGCTTACAGCCAGCCCCATCATTTATTATGTTATAGCAAGCAGCGTTAGGAAGGTAAACAGTTCAACTTAATTCTGTCTTGTTTAAATTGGCCCTTGAAATGGGCAGCACTTGAAAATTCAGCACTGAGTACTTAATGAAGTATTTTATTCTATGGTTTGACCCTTATCTCTACAAACTTCTTGATTTATACAGAGCTGCAAACTTACAAGAGAGATGTTTTCTAAGGGCTAATATAGGATTCTCGCAGAAAGATAGCAGTAGGTTTGGCTGACAAATCAAGATCTAGTAGGCCAGACATGCCAGACTGACTACTGGAATGGGCCCACAAAATTACCTGTCAACTGACTCCAAAAGGGCTTTCCCAAGAAGGGACAGCTCAGCCATTCAAAACATGGCATTCCCAGTTCCCAGGCACTTTCTCCCATATGTGCTGGAAGTGTCACATGTTTAGAATCAACAGCTGAATTTTTGGTATGATGAAGACTCATCTGTTTGCAAGCTGGAGCCAGGAAACACATTTTGTCTTCTCCATGCCCAAAGGGGTTAGATGGTTTGCCACAGCAAAGACTTGTCTACCCTGGAGTTGTCTGGGCTAAGAAGGAAATCCAGCAAACAAGAGGGAAATGTTGAAGTAGAAGTGTGGGAGGACTGGTTTGTGAATCTCAGTGTCTCTCAGGGGTTGTGGTTCCACTTGGCTGACTTCAGCTCTCAGCAGAAGAGGGGTTGGGAGCACTGGTGGTGAAGGCTGGATTCCAGGAGGAGGATTACAATTTACCTCCCAACTAGACTGGATAGTAGCCAATGCAGAGCTGCATCAGACACTTTCATGTTGAGGAGACCATGGGAGAATAATCCTAAAATTTCTGGTTTTTAAACTTGAACTGCAGCCACAGAAATTTTTTTATGTTTTATTTTACATTGTTTCCCAGAGTCAATACATAATAATAGAATAATAAAGGTTGGAATGGAATTCTACATGTTATCTGGTAAAACCCACATGAGGTCCCACATGAAGTTCTTGCAAGAGAACTCCTTCTCTAGATTGGTCCTTCCTTTGACAGTCCCTTTGTAGCCTCAGTCCAACTGCAGCTCTAGGCTGTCTCTCTACCAACCCCAACCCTAGGCAATGACTGAGCCATACAGGAAACCCTCCAGCCCTCTCCCACATGGAGAATTTCTGAAGGGAGAAGTCGACTTGTAGACTGACAATTTCTTTGGCAGCACCTTTACATCCCCACTTCGTCTACAGCTCTAAACTTGGTCTCTCACCTAACCTCAGCCCTAGGCCCATATGTGTGCTGATCCTTAGCCCAAGTTCCACAACCTAGTCCTACATGAAGAAGTTCTTAGGGGACAACTTTTTTTGGCAGCCTCTGCCTTCCTTTGGCAGCCCATTTACAGCCTCAGTCTACCTGCAGCCCTAAGATTTGTATGTCCTCAGTTCACCACCCTAATCCTAGGCATTGGCACAGACTAAACCTTAGGTCAAGTCATAGCCTAGTCCCACATGAAGAAGTCCTCAGTGGACAATGTTTTTGACATCCCCACTCCAAATGATGTAATAAACTTAGTCTCACTGCCATCCTCACTCCTAAGCATAATCCTTGACCTTAGGTCAAAGAATAGGCTGGGCCCAAATTTACCATCCCTGCCACACATGACGAATTTCAGCAGGGAGAAGTCTTTCTGCAGCCTGTCTTTCCTTTTTGCAGCTTTACCGCAGTCCCTCTTCAACTGGAATGCTGGGCTTTGTTTCTTTCCCCTCCTTAATCCTAACCTTAGCCTTTAGCATCTGCTTAGTTTTAGCCTAAGACGCCTCCAGCCTAGTCCCACATGAAGAAGTTTTCAAGAGATGAGTCTTTGGCAGCATCACCCTTCCTTTGACAGTCCTTTACTACTTGAAGCAGGACCATACATACACTTTTCAAATTTACTTCAACCATTGTTTGAAATGAACTTGATGTGATATTTTAAGAAAGTGTAATCAATCCTATAATGCCATTTGTAATATATCAGGATATTAATTTCATATTTACTTAGTGGATTTGAAAAGTTCCGAGGAGCTTACTATACCATTATTATTCCCTTAAATATCAGCTTTTGCTTAAATAGTGTCTACACAGTCTAGGAGAACGCTGTTAGGCATTAACTTTTCAATAAAAGGTGCTTTTGTCAGAGCTAAGTTTTTTTCCTGAACAAGGACCTCAAGATATTCAAAGTCACTAGGTTACATTTCTTTCATCCACCCTTATTTTTTTCTAATTTTTGGTAGAAATGGATCTATAGACAATAATGGATCATCATAATAATTAGTCAAAGGTTTTACTCCTTAAATAGTTGTGAAATATAATAGATGCTCTTTTGGTATAAATCAGTTCAGCTCAAGATAAGCCAATGAAGTTATAAACATATGCCAGCTAAGGTACTAAGATATTGTGAAAATGTTAGGCAGCGTTTCATAAAATATAGGTAATAATCTGTGACAAAGGCAGTTTGCAATTCATTCATCAGAGGGTTCTGAGCCCTTTTGCATCTACGGATGAAAGAGGTTATACAGTAGAGTGATTAAATCTCATTCTGTATTTTGATTCAGTTTTGTTAAACTTTACCATTTTTTACAGTTTAAACTAATTGCTCTATACCAAAATCTATGTTTAATAGTAATCAGCCTAGACTGTCAAACCTAGTTTAACTTCCAAGAAGGCTGGGATGTCCAGAATCACTGTTGGCTGGGTCTCATCTGAATTCTTAGGATGCAATTCCACAAACTCCTAAAACAATTTAATTCCAGGCTTACAGCTCCCAGTCTTCCCTGGCGCCTAGCCTATTCCCACCCATGCACTAGCATTGACATTCAGTCAATGGCAGGGAGAACCAATTCAGATCCACCAGTGAGGAAAATCTTGTTCTTCTTGCTGAAGAATTCTGATGAAGAAGAGGAAATTTAAAATATTAAATGGTCTGAAAAGCCTTGCATACCTTTAAAGGAAAACTTAGCAGGTGTTTTTTCATTTAAGAAGAATAAAGTATTTTCCCCTTCCAGGTGAAAAACAGTCTCTGAAAACATCTAAGCCCATTCTAGTTGAAATGAAAAAGTAAAATAAATCACATAAAACAGCCTCACGTAGTTATTCAACATCTAAAATTTTAGCCCAAATTATTTTCAAGTTCAGCAAATTTATAAACAATTTGAAACAGTTTAATTTTTATTGATTTTTGTATATGGACCCTATTACAACCACATCTGAACGGAATTATTTTTATCTTGTTTACAGTCGTGCAAAGACAACAATCTCAAAGCCATTTGACCACAGCCAATACTTTGTAAAATAAATAATTAAAGGGAAGAGGCATCATTATCTCACCCAGTGAAAAACTGTTTCTTAGTGGAAATTTTTTTGCCCTTTCTCCAGTATACTGCAATATGTCGTATTTATATTCAGTTATGTTGAGATCAGGACAATAATACACCTGCAAGGAAGAGAGTAAAGACTACTGTATGCTGAAGGAATTTAAGAAGCCACACAATCCGTTCTTCCAAATTTCCCTGACAATCTCCTTGACAGCTGTTGTAGATAGTGGTTTATTACCTTCAAAAGGAGAAACAAAGGTGCTTATTTTCTGTAATGATCTAAAAATATCAAAGACATCTGTGTGCTTTGTAACAGGCATACTTCCTCTCAGCTGAGCAGACCTACAATTCAGAAAGTTAATCTTAGTAGTTTGAAGGCAGACTTTGTGAATGGTTTGAGGATCTCACTTGAGCAGATGCTTGAACGGGACACAGCCCCAGTGTGAATCTGTAGGTTGTGCAGCCAGGACTTTGTCGCACCACATGACCTCACATCCTTCCCTGGAGCAGGTTACAGCACCAGCCCTCAACCACCTCCCTAGCTGGTGATCCACAGAGCACCTTCTCCCCAAGCGTGCTGGCATGTGTCTCATACAATCAGGCCTGATATGTTGTATCCATGGCAGCTAAAAGGCATAACCGCATGACAGAAATGGGGGATTTCTTTATTTTTGTTGCCAGTAAGGTGGGGAGCTATAATCCAGACAGTCTTACTCTTGCCTGGATTTTAAACTTTGTTTCTCTTTCTCCTTCAGATTTCATATTTTTCTAAAAGGTGGCTTTCACGGTGCTCCAATTCTTATGCAGTTTCAGGACCAAAGATTTCAGGATCGCAGGTTGCATGTTTGACACTTGAGGTGTCTAGAGTGAGCTGAAAGAACCTTATTCCAAAAATAAAAGACAGTTACACAGAAGGAGTAGAATCATCAAGCCCATCTTCATCTCAGGTCTTTAAAAGACAGATCTTTTTGTCTTGAATACCACTGGGATCAGACTGCTGAATACCTTGAAAAGGGAGACCGAGACTTTGAACTTTGGTCACCAAGACCACATCCGAAGCCAGAGTAGGGAACAAAGAATAGGTACACGTGGCTGTGCAGTGTCAGTAACCTGTGTTGGTAGGCTGCAGGACTCTGTATTATTCAAGTTTATTAACTCATACTAAGGATGCCATACCCAGACACATCTGCTTGTTACGTTCTGCTTAAATAATAATGAATACATGTAAAGTTGATTCTAGGCCAAGGCCAGCTACAGTGGGATGCAATGCTCAAAGCAGTTGAAGGGATTAGAAACTGCTAGTCATGGATACTGCTCTGGGAGAGTTCAAATAAGGTCTTAATCTACTACATTCTGTATAAACATGCTACAAGAGAAAGATGCTGCTAAATGAAAGAGATACAGAGAGAAACTTCAGTCCAGGAAGAAGCCAGTGACAGACTGTGGAGTGGAAGCAGGCTCTCCTCACTCCCACCTTTAAGCCTTATTCACTGGACCACCCTAGTTGTGAACACAGCTTCTGTCAATGTATTTAGGACATAAACAGCACTTAGGGGATAATGGCATGCTACGGAGCGTATCTCAAACCTCTTCGCAGGGACAGTAGCCACTCTGCAAATGCAGCCCAGTAGCCTTTTCGCTAGGGACATGAAAAGTTTGTGGAGGCAAAAGGCATTAATTAACAGAGATTAACACATAATCTGTTCACTTTTTCCAGTAATTTGACAAATGCATCTAATGCTTTCCAAATGGAAAAACATTTACTCAGCAGCTGAAGGAGAGATACTTTGAGATCCAGGTTTTTCATTTTTTGTAAACAGCTTTACAGTCTTGGGATTAAAAAAAAAAAAAACCTACAACTTTGTAAATGCCAAGTATTTTGTTTATTTTTGCATTTCTTCACTGTATCTTTTTCAGCAAATGTTGCTAGGTCACAGGTGACAGGCAGTGGTAGAATTAAGTAGGTGCCTTTCATGTTTGGATGAACAACATATTGTAGGCTTTTATTCATTCAGAAATGTCCCCTAAAGCTTAAAAACTGATACAATTACTGACCTGTATATTTTAAATCATGTTACCTTAAAATTAGCAAACATTCTCTTTATCATTATCACAGAAGAGCTGATAAATCTTATGTGTAAATAAATAATATTTGTTTAGAAAAAAATATTTATTTGGAATTGTTTTTAGGATTAAGTCTAAACTGAAAACTCACAATGTACAAATAATGAAGGTAATTCAGATCCAAATGTAACCCTACATACAAACTGTATAAATAGCTGTTCCTCTCCACTTTTCAACAGAGAGAAGAACGAAGCTCTTGAATCTAAATATCCTGTCTTTCTGTATATTCCAGTCTAAATATTGGTTTAGATCTCATAGTTAGAGCATTGACAACACATAACAAAGTCAAAGCACTTGAGTGCATCATAGCCTTCCAGATTTTGCATGGAAAGGAAACAGCTGCTCCTTGAGGAATTCTGCTCCTTCCTAGGAAAAAAAAAAATAACTCAAAATAAAATTGCTTTCAGTAAGCCACATCAAACGCTGGACAACGATCATCACTTCTGTTCCTTGGATGAAGGTACATTACTACCCTATGGCAGTAAAACCATTTGAGAAAAGTGGCTGAAATTAGGGGGTCAGAAGATGGTTTTATTAGTTTTTACATAAATACATCCTTATTATATGTTAAAAGACGTATTGATTCATAATTTAATTGATATATTTTTTTAAAAAGTCTTTATTGGTGTTCTAGAAGTGCCAGATCTATTTGATAGAGCAGACCCCAAGCAAGTCAGTCAATGTAACAAACTGAAAACCCCTCAGAACCTAACGCTCCCCAAACTCATTTTCTGATATCAGAGACTGTCTGCAGGGCTGGCTGGCCAGAAGGCTGCACTGACGCAGCTCTCTCGCTTCTTGGACCTAGGTTAGGAACCTTCACTAGGTACTGTTTGTCTCTGTGTACACCTTGAAACTTCTGTGTACTATCTCCCTCCTAAAGCTCTAACACCATTTTTGACATTGACACAAGCTAACTACTCATGTCTACACAATCACTATAACTGAATTTCCATTTATACAATTTATATTCATGGAATAAAGTCTTTTACATGCTGCCTGGGCATTTTTAATGTGTAAAAATTTATCCCTCCCAAAGTTGTTCTGTTGTTTTCCACCTGGTTTAATTTTTGACACATATAATTTCTATTTAGTCCTCTTTTATTAATCTCTTAAAATAGCACTGCAGGAATCATGTGTCATCCTACCAATGTATTTTGTAGCAGAGGATGTCCTGTATAGAAGGAGCAGGCAGTAAGGAAACATTTAATTATCATAGATATGTGTAGGGCTAAGGAATTACTATTGCAGGATAGCCTGATGACTCTCAAAAGAAAACATTTACAAGAGAAACAGAAAATGGTACAGACCTTCCCTCTTTTTAAAAAAAAAATATTTTACAATACACTATTTCCTGGCCCTTATCTAGCCATTAACTAATTGCCTCCCTCTTTATTCTCTTGTGTTGCAAATCTAATTTGATTAAGTCCAGAAATGTATACTTTCTTCTCCTCATTCTTGTATCTCTGAGAATGCATAAAGCTTGTTAGGTATAATCTGTTTATCTGAGCCTGAGCTTCTGTTTATATCTTACCATTTTGTAGCAACTTGCTTCTTAAGAACATTCAGAATTTGATTTTCAATAAATTTAATGCTCAGCTGTTTGCAGATACTCATATGACATTTTCTCAGAAACCGAAGCAATGAACCTCATTCATATGCCTGCTAATATACACTGCCATAATGTGCTATAAAAAATGACAGATTTAGTATATGGTATAGAGATACAGGATTAGTCATGGAAAAAAAGAGACAAGTAACTTCAGCAATATTGAACTTCAGTGCTTATGAAAAGAAAAACATTTGAAATTTTCTAAGCAATAATAATATACTGTTTCTAAAAAAAAAAAAAAAAAAAAAATCCTCTCCAACATTAAGACTCTCTCATCCTTTTCTACTCTAACTGTAAGTCAAAGAACAAAAGAGAGTACGCATTTTGGTTTATCCATGGATACCTTTGTCACATAACCAAGCAGTCAACTGGTTATCTTTCAGAGAAAGTACTGAAGAACTTGAAGGATGACAGCAACAACCTAGCTGTTAAAACTGCAACAAAGATGTGCCCTTCAGACACATTGCAGATGTCTTTTGGAATAGCAGCAGGAAAAAAAGAAAAAGGCAGCAGCTTTTCTTCTGACTAAAGTTATGTTGTGAGTGTATGCATACACCCATCTCTCCACTCCTGGATTCTTCAGTAATACAGCCTTTGGCATTTGGCTTCACAAAAACATATACTATCATTTCACTAAAGAATGTGTTTCTTTGCTAGTTCCATAAAGACTTTTGTTTGTTTGTTTATTAAGATCCTTGTCTCTTGATCCAATCCAGTTTATACAAACACTTCATTTGCTCCTTTTGTATTAGTCAGTGACATTTTCCATAACTTTGCTTAGTTAAGCAAATGTGAGTTGGGTATAAGTATGTGCAGGTCAGCAGAAGTACCTGCACCTTTTCTTTCTGAAGGTAAATTTCTAAAATGCAGAGTTTGGAATACAGATAATGCTTCAGCAGATAAATTTTTCCTTTGAGTCCATTAAAAATATGTGATTATTATAAAATTAATCTAAATTAAATTAACTGCATGCTGATGTTCAACTTCTTGATTAGTCCCTGGCTGGATGAGCACCCAAGAACAGTCTGGATGAACACATCACACTTTCCATTTACACTAACACATTTATGGAGATGCTAAAACTGTCCCCAACCTTACACAAAGTCTATATCTGATCAGAGTCTGGCCTGGATGTCACCTAGGTAGGGCCTATACATATCACAATAATAAAGATTTTAAAGTCAAGTCAATATTTCCAGGAAAATACCTGCTGCAAAAACTAAGGTATCTTCTCTTTAAGTAACTTCATAAAGGTGCTGGAGCAGCAGCTGACCAGGAAAAATGGGACAAACAATACTAATATAACTAGACTTGCAGAGGGAAAACTGTGATTGAACTAGAAATTTAAATCAGATCATCTTCATTCCAAGCAGTTATACTGGGGATGAAAATTGTCACAAAACCAGAACTACATAGGAGCAACATGCCAGATGATATAACTACACAATGGAAGGCAAACCCCAGTATTGTTAAAGGGTATTGCTGAAAGCATCAGATACAAACGTCATCAGTACAGAAAGGCAGAACTCTCATCCCTGCTGGAAAATACTGCATACTATAGCTCTCTAGCTTGACATATAGTGATAGTATACACCAAGCAATATCTTTTTAGAGATAATATATTTCTTATTAGTCTGAAGTGATTTAGGAGCCTAAGTCCCCATAGGAAGTCCTAATCACCTGAACACTTCACAAATTCTACGAAACAGGAAAAAAAAAAGAATGTCAATAATGCCTTGGCTCGCCAGTCATATTAAACTCCTGTATTTAGTGAAGTATGATAAACATGTTCTTAATTTCCTGTTGGGCAAGAGCAGAAGCATAGTGAAAAATGGAAAAATATTTTAAAACCTAAGACTTACATGATGGATCACATAGCTCAAGGATGTCATACTAAATATTGAATGTGGGAAGTAAAAAAGAAAAAAAAAATAGGCTATTCATGCATGATCCATATCATAGTCTCATAAATATTTGTCCAAAACTTCTGAATAATGAACACATTTGAAAAATGAATGATTCACTTCAAGACAGTTTCCACCTAGAAAAACACAGCCAAATTCAAGAAAATGTTCACTGCAATTAACATGACTAATTCTAGTAAAGAGTAATGTCTGTTTCTTCTCTGTCTTGCACAGGTCAGAATTTGCTGGAAAAATTTACGTTTCGTTCAGAGTCTTTAATTTCTACAGTAAATTATATTTTTTACTATGTTTCTCTCTCTTCCAGTCAAGACTGGTCTGCTTGTCACTGAAACCTCCCAGTGTGCACCAAATTCAGAGTTACTAGGCATGAGTTTTCATATTGCTGAGTTCAAAAACTGATCCAGCTCTCCATCGTGCCACTTATGATTTTTTAGCAACATTTGGATAATGACTTTTCTGCTAATTAATGATGCATATTGGCCTCTCTCTGTGTGCCCTGGAGCCATTTGTTATGCTATTTTAGTACAGAGAGTGTTTTGCTACTCATTTGGTTCCCTACCTGGCACCATGATGGATGCTGGGAGAAGGGCTTGAGCCTCTGGTGTTTCCCTGCAGGGTTTGAATCCCTACTGCAAACTTGAGGCTGCAACCCAGTTTGAATTTAGAAAAACATGCTGAATCATTGGCAGGCTTGGTGCAGCTTGTTTCTGTCACACAGTAAGGGACTGTTTTTGTTGAATCTTGAAACAAAAACTTTCCTGTTCCGAGTGGCTCGCTACAGGATACTGAGTGCTCGTGTCAGAACACTCATTTTTCAACACTTTAAAACTGTAAATTATATCTGAAAATATAGAATATAATTAAAGTGAATATTGCAGAGTCTCTTGCTGCTGTTAGTCACTGTTTCTGGCAATTGTTATCATTTGTGACATAAGAAACAGCATGGGAGCCCAGTGTCAGAGGTTGCATATCAGCTTCCATCCTGTCAGAAGAAATTTAATATTTAAAGATGCAGTCAGAATACAGATCCTGGAATAACACCAGTGCAATGCAATGAAGAATCAGCCCCTTAATATTTAATCTAACATTCAACATTTAAATACAAAGTCTCTTCTTTTCACAGGATCAGAACAGGTAGTCTCTAGCTCCGGAATCTTATATAGTCAAAATTTCAGATGTTACTCAGATATCACTTTTTTTGGT
Organism: Tetrax tetrax; assembly: GCA_009806455.1. NCBI lineage: Eukaryota > Metazoa > Chordata > Aves > Otidiformes > Otididae > Tetrax > Tetrax tetrax. The sequence goes on along the minus strand of WHYT01016573.1, from coordinate 118,135 downwards.
TTTCACCATTCTGAGTATCAGACTCGGCAGACATCAGTAATCACCTCAAACTAGGTTCCTGGGCTAGACACCAGAGACGACAAAGTAATGTAATCCTCCCGCCACTCCCATAAAAGCAGGGACACAGCTGTCCAGCATAGTGCACCGCACTTACCAGGATGGTCTTGGCTAAGGAAGGAACAAGACCAGCAGGAGATGGACAATACACTGGGAGTCACTCATGGGCTGCCCATAGGGATCATTTGGGTCAGCCTAGCACTGGCAGTGCTGTCTTTCCCCTCAAGCTCCTGCAGATGCTTGCTCATTCTGTTCCTCTACATATCAATTGTACTTAAGAAGGCCTTTTATTTTGAAATACAATTGATGAGTGGTGAAAATTACTCCTAGTGTACACTGGTGTCAAGAAGGATCACGCGAACCCAGTGACACAAGCTCAGGTCCTAGGCATAGACTTCCATTTGTCAGTTCCAGGAGTAAATGTCAAACGGAGACTGCATGTGCTCCGTCTCATCTCTTGTCGTACCTTTCTAAGCATCGTGGAAGAGCTAGCTCATTAAGTATGGCCTCACCTCTCCAGTACATTCCTTTCATCAGTTCCCAAGAGCTTGGGTTTGGAAGCCAACAGAGCAAAGGCCACTCCTCTGCTTTGACTCTAGTCTAATATCGTGTGTGCTGTTTGTTGCTATGTATCTGAGCACAGCAATGCAGCCCTGCTCCCACTCATTGATAACAGCTTCTCTAACTCCCAGTCTCCACACATTTAACCTCAATCTCTAGAGACAAAATCAAGATCCTAGAATAGGAAATAATATATTTAACACTTTTTTTACTGTATGTCTCACATTACAGAATAAAGTTTGTGGAAATTCAGATGGGATATGCAGTTACAAGCAACGCAATAACTTCAAATTGCAATCTACATCTGAAATGGCAACATACCACAGCATTAAGTTCTGGTTTAAACAGTACACATCAATAGATGTAGGTCTTACTGCCAGTGGACAGTTAAGACTGGTTTAAATCCAACACATGGTATTAATTTTACTGGAATTCGGTGATGATAATATGACTCTATGTTATCTTCTGTAATGAAAAAAAAAATATAAGATTACGAATAGGGAAATGGTAAATCACCAAATTAACTTTTAAAGCATTGTTACCTCTCACATTCAGAGATCTCTCTTTAAATGCTATTTTCTATCCTATGACCTGAGGCTAGCAGAGCAATGGCAAGTACGCTACACTTCTTAGCACGGCATGCAGCTACGAACTGAAGCACTGAAAGCATGACCCACAGCCAGCCATAATCCCATGGGAAGTGGCACAGTCTAAACAGGGAGGAAAAAAAGAAAATACACTGTGGCACTGAAGAAGGGATGGCTCAATGAATGGATATGTAGAAATTGATGTGCAATTTAAGATTTGTACTTGACAGGAAGATTGTTTCATGTCGTAGACATGGAGTCTGTCCTATAGCGGAAATAAGACAATGAAGAGAATATTAGCGACCATTTCACATGGACTTAAAGGGTAAGAAACACCTTGTAAGAAGGAAAACAAGAAGAGGAATTACACTATAAAAGCAGAGGAAGAGGAGAGAGCAGACGAGACATAGGAAAAGGCAGAAGGCTATGCAAATCGCCCTGAGCACTGGGTTTGGCCCAGAAGCACAAATGAACAGCTCTCCAATGGAATACGTTCTTCAAGCATTGGAAAGAAGAAATCTGTTTAGCAATCTTCTGTAGGCACAAACACTACTGTAAGTGAAGTGACTGTCTTGCAAGACTGCTGCATCATTCCTGTAGGAATTTCTAGCTTGCTTTTGAACAATTGCAGATTTGGAGCCTCATTCCTTACACTTGGGAGTTTCCTGCTCAGCCCATAGTTCATAAAACTAATGGGATTTTTTTTTCCCCTAATTACATTGCCTAAAGTTTTCTTTTCCTTTAGGTCATATATTTATCATTTCCTGTCCAAAATGAATTATAATTCATCACAGCTACTGGCATTTTTGTTCAGCGGTTGGTTTGGGCTTTTTGTTTTTTTTTCAGTTGGACAAGCTGCAGGAACAGTTGTCTTTGAATCATATTTATTAAAATTGTATAATGGAAGTAATTTGCATTCCTGTTATGTCTACCATTGGCCTGATCCAGCAATGGACCCTCTAGGAGCTAGTGAATTCTTTAAACTCTGAGGTAATGTGGATTTGCAGAGATCCCTGTGCCTCACACAAAAGAAGTCAAGGATCTGGCAAAACTAATAATTTTCCCTCAACCAAAAAGGCGTATGAAAACACAGTTCTCTAACCTGCTTAATTCATTCAAACTAATGCAAAGGGGAATGCTGTAGGCCGTCATTTACAATTTGGTTTATTTTCCAGAATATGCAAAAATGTCAACTGAAGAGAAGTAGATGTGCCACAGAGATGCTGACAGTATTTGCTGTTTATCATGGTACAAGTTAAGAGAGCTAAAATGCCTAACAATTTAAAAAATCTCCAATGCCACATTTCTAGCACAATAATCCATTTAGCTTGCTTAGTCCTAATCAGGATAGTCTCCAATATACTTGCATTCACTTTAGGATAATGTACTGCTCCCTTTACCACCTATACTGGCAAATTTCTTGCAGTACCTGAAGCACAGCATTGGCCCAAAGCAGTTACTGCCCTCACAGCTCTGTTACGTTTAGAGGAGAGGGTGCTAGTTTAAATTTAAATACTTGGGTTAAATGTTCATGCTAATTGAGTTTTAAATTGCCAGAATAGGCGTTCTAAGATGGTTCAGAGTATTCAGAAGTGCTGTACCTTCCACCTGAGCCATTCCAGCAGAGGTGCTCTGCATAAGCCCACATGAGAAGAGAATCTGGCCAGCGGAGTTCACCTTGAAGAGCTGGGGGTCAGCACAGCACGTACAAAATATACCCTACTGGTGTCCTGTTCCTGCCCAATAGTCTCTGACTGCAATCTCAGTGCATGCAACATCAGCAGGTTCATTGTGTATGTCTTAGAAATAAGAGCCATGTGCTAAACCTTCCTCTTTCTTTCCTGTTTATATCATCCACTTATTTCTTTGCTTTCATAAACCTATAATTTCTCCCTCTTATCTTCAAATGCTATTGGTTATTCTGGCCAACAAGGCAAAAATGAACAAAAGCTTAAAAACTGGAATCTGTTGACTTGGCCAAGGTGCAAGAGAATTAAAGACCTAGAAAACAGACAATAAAATCAATTCTTTCTGTCCTCCTTTGAAAATATAAAATGGAATCTGGTCATCCATAGTATAAAACCAAAAAGGTCACATTTTCCATAAAGATGTTTTTGTAAAGGACAATTTAATTAGTCCTCTTTGAATCTTCTTTCACTGATCTGCCTTTGGAATCATAAGTTTAAAATGAACTCTGCTCCTTAGTAAAACTGGAAAAGCAGAAGATGTAAGAGACAAACAGTCTCTTACAAACAGATTTTCCATTTCTTAATGTCCTTTCTCAAGACATATTTATTCTGAGCAAATTGTTGCAGGGGTAAAACTTTCCTACGGTTATCATTGGACTATCAATTGGGTTTCAGAGGAAAGGTAATATGGCAGCATTTATGGCAGCAAGAGCTAAAGCATTGAAACTGTAGTAGAGAGAAAGATTAGAATTTATACAGTAGGAAAACTTTGTTATGAATAAATAATTAAAATCATTATTGAAGGAAATATCAGATCTGTTACCAATGAAGTCTAGTGTTCTGAAGTGCACAGCTATTGTTGAAAATTCACAGTATATTGAAAGTTAATGATCAAAAACTGAAGAATTTCTACACTAATAAGGAATAATTAATATTAATTGGCAATTAATTGACATATATAAAATAAATTATAAAATTAGGATAAAATATTTAACAATTACATAATTAAATACTAGATGAGAAATGAAATAATTATATATTAATCAATTCATTAATAAGCACTTTAAAAAACCAAGATCCTAAGTAACGAAATTCAGTAAGTTTTTACTTTTACAAGCATTTAAAACTGCATTTGGCTTTCATTCCCATTTCTTTAGAGGTACAGTGAAATTCTAGGTGCAACTGATGGATTCTTTAGGCTTCTTTATATTAGGAGTGGCCTTTAACATAAGCTGCAGTGTGGTGTTAAGATTAATTTTGTGGACAGACACATGACAGTATGACTTTTTGTGGTTTACAGTAAGCCAACAATACCAAAGTTATCAAGATTAATGCAGAGACTTAATATAGCTATTTGTCCAAGCCCTTTTGTGGCATCTAGAACAGCTTAAGATCGGGGTTTTTTAAAAAGGAAATGAGAGTTATTGCAACAGAGGAAAAATAATCTATTAGCATCTTGGTTCAATTTCTGCATCAAATTTGACATTTAATTGCCTGCTAACTCCAAAGGGAAATGTTAATTCTAAAGAATAATATGCATTACATCATTCATATTTACACATATGTTTATTCTGAGAATATTCATTCAAGATGAGTTGTATTTCTTCCTTCTGTTCTTCAGGGACGTGCATGTCCCAAATAATACTAAATTTACCTATTGATGGAAAACTGGCAGAAGCCTCTTATGTTGCTGCTGTGAATGTCCTTTTATACCCAGAGTGAAGACAAAAAGGAGGCAAGTTCTATCACATTTGCCACAGAGCAAGCGAGAAGAGGGTAGAATATTTAACAAGCTAGCTCAGTTTAGTAGCTCTCTGATAACTACCATTATATGTGCTTTCTCTGTTGCAAATCCAAGGTGACTTAAGGTTGCTTACCTGGAACTGATTAAGTATCTTATTACTATTTAAAATAATCTCTCATCCTTCACACTAACACTTCTGCTCTTCTCAAAAAAAGGATAAATATCATTAAAATAAGTCATCTGCTGTGGTTATAATACAATGCATACAAGAAACTGTTTTGATTTATTTTAGTGAGGTGGCTGGGGACAAAAATCTTTCGCAATTATAAAAAAAACACAGAAAATGTTTGTGTTATTTAAAGAGAAAAATGTTGAAGTACCAGTCTCAAATAAAATCAGTATGTCATAAGCTTCCATACTCTCATTTGTCTGGTTGGTGTTTGAAAATATGCACTTTAAGTTCAGAGAGGTCATCTGAAGAAATAAAGGATGTACTGCTATTGCATCAGACTAAAAGGACTTAAGAAAAAATACATTCCTGCACTCCTTATTGAGTATAATGCAGCATTGTATTAGATCCAGAATCCTCTTGGTTTGAGGTAAATACAATATGTATACATTCATATTAATAAATCCGCTAGGTCCTTCAGAAACAAAAGTTACTTGCTATGTCATGCAGTTGGTTTTATCCTCTATTGCTGCTATACTATTGAATTACTTCACTAAGAAAAAAGCACAAGTTTTAACACTGAAAGGATCACTGGACTACTGGACAAATGAACGATCTCCAATAAGCAGCTTCTGCTGAAAAAAAAAAAAGAAACTTTCAATTTAGTCTGCCAACTGCTGAAAAGAAACCTGCACACTTCAGCAACTGTAGTGACTCAAAACAATAGTGCCACTGAACTGGAACAGAGCACAACTATATTATAGCAATTTTCTCAAATCCTAGTGGCAAAGATGAAAAAAAAAAAAAAATCTGTTCCATGAGAAACACCAAGAATTAGAAGAAAATAGTCTTGGGCCACAAGGGAGAAGTGATGGCAGAAGACACTTTCTCTATTCATTTGTGTATGAAAACATTAGTTTGAGATTTAAGCTACATTTTAGAAGCTTCACTTTTCTCTGTTTCTAGTACAGAAAAGGTAAGTGTGACCATCAGGTAAGACATACTATATCCTAGAAAACGACCAGAAATATAAGGTGGTGTTTGGTGAAAATATAATTTTTGCATAAATAGTTAATTTTTACTTGCTAAAATCATAACTCTAAACTTTCATAAAACAAACCATAAGGTAGGGGGTCTTGGTTTTTTGGAAAAGAATCAAAATGAGCCCCCAACATAAGAAGGACATGGATGAGTTGGAGAGGGTCCAGAGGAGGGCCACAAAGATGATCAGAGGGCTGGAGCACCTTTCCTGTGAGGACAGGCTGAGAGAGTTGGGGCTGTTCAGCCTGGAGAAGAGGCTCCAGGGAGACCTGATAGCGGCCTTCCAGTACCTAAAGGGAGCCTACAGGAAAGACAGGAAGAAACTCTTTAATAGGGCCTGTTGTGATAGGATGAGGGGTAATGGTTTCAAAATAGAGGGAGGTAGATTCAGATTAGAAGTTAGGAAAAAAATTTTTACAATAAGGGTTGTAGAACACTGGAACAGGTTGCTCAGAGAGGTGGTGGATGCCCTATCCCTGGAAACATTCAAGGCCAGGTTGGATGAGGCTCTGAGCAACCTGATCTAGTCGGAGATGTCCCTGCTCCTTGCAGGGGTTTTGGACTAGATGACCTTTAAAGGTCCCTTCCAACCCAAACCATTCTATGATTGTATGATTCTAAAAGGTTATAATAAAAGGAGGTTCTTTAGTTTCAGTACTTATATTTTCAAGTATTGCTAACAGTTTGGGAAAAATAAATCCTTTATAATTAAACTATAGCTATTAAAGAAATTGGATATCTTCACAATAACAGAAACTCTTTTTGATTAACTTGTAACATTGATAAACTGCTCTTATTTTTTTAAGTCTGCTCTTCAGTTATTCAGATGCAGAAAGTAGTCACAGTCTGCTTAATTCACAGGATAGTGACTAATCATGAATATCTCCACATTCTTTTTGCAGCTAATCACAACAAGATGTCAATATGATGTTTAAATCAAGGCAGCAAATAAGTTCAGTCAATCCCAGCCAAGAAGAAAGTTATTTTAAAATATTTGGTGATCTGAAATGTAAGCTTCATGTTTTTGTAATTTTTTAGATGTTTGAGGCAATTTGTTCTCCTCAAAGTCACCAGGAAAATATTTTCATGTTGATAGCCAAAATTACCAACTATTTTATAATGAACATACAGAAGACAGAGGAGTCTAATAGAGGTTGTAGAGGTGAGTCTAATTCTAGTATTTCTTAATTTATGACTGGTTTGAAAGCAAAGAATTTAGAATTTGTTTTTTTAATATAATGCTTGTATATTTAAATTCTGTAGGTATATATAAAGTTGCTAAAGCTTCCTACATTGCCAAAAGCTAGTTTCTCCTTAGCAACGATGTCAATATAGCCTAAGCTTGTAAACACAGCAAATAAACTCTGAAGGGACTGCAGACAGATTTCCCATTACAGATCACAAGAGTCCCAAAGTATTTCAAAAGGCCAAAGTAAACAAATGGATGCAAAGAAAAAAATAGATTTGTTCTAGGCACTTATTTCCAGCTCTTAGCTTAATAAGTATGTTTGATGATGGATACAGATAGGTCGCACTGTCATACTATCATATGCAATATAACAAAAAACAGTATTCGAGACAGTCTGTATGTATTTCCTGCCTTGTACTGATTTGGTTTTTTTTTTTTTTGCAGTGCTAAGTGCATAATTCCATTTAGCAGTACAACAAAAATATTCTCACGTCCTACATTATTTCATTAAAATCTCTTTTTCTTCCCCTTCCCATCCCCCCATTTCTATCCAGCCATCTCATTCCACATAGCAACTGAATTCAAATTGTCTACAGAAGAAAGTAATCTGGTTCTGTACTAAATTATGACACTCACTCAATTGTTTTCTGACTGGACTAAATCAGGAAGTTCAGGTTATTAATGCTCACAAGAACCTGATGGTATCCCTCCTTAAACTCCTCATCTTTTACACTATATCCATGATTGTACTACTTTGTCCTCCTCCAGGGTAAATGGTACTATGATAAAATCAATCTTCTTTCTCTGGTGAAGAAAAGTCATGACATATATCATTCAAGGATGAGAAACTCCCTCAGTGAACTGACCTGCCTCCATCTGCTTGAAATTAGAGAGAAGTCTATGCCATATCCTATGTGTTCAAAATGATCCCACTTCCACCTCAGTGTCTGAGATGTCAAAATAAGTAGACTGAATATTTGGCCTTCAGTTACCTTCAGAGGCATTTCCCCCATTTGAGAGACAGAATACGTGGAAAATGTGTGCTTGTGTACACATACATGCACGCACGCACATACGCAAGCACAGGAACAAGCATACACACACCTAGTAACAGGGCTGTGCTGTTCCATAGCCAAACACTATCCTGTATTTTCCAGTCAATGGCTATTCCCAGAAATTATTTTTAAAAAGTTGCCATACAGAAGTCCTATAAAAATATATTTAGCCTCTGAATGGAGGTAGGGATTTCCAGTAACTTCAGAAGATGGGAGAGCTCTTAGATACAGGTGAAACTGCTCTACATGAAGAGTATAGGCTCACTGCTGAATATTCTTTTATAAATACCACGTTCTAAACAAAAATTAATACAGTTTCAAATCATGCCATTGTAGACAAAACTCATATTGTCCTTTAAAAGAGCTAGGAGCTAATCTTTTTGTCACAGCACTCTTTTTCCTTAGCAGTTTGTGAAAATAAAATACGAGTGATTCAAGCCCTAACACTTACAAGGCACCAATGGCTTAATTATTTAACAGTTCCTGGACTGCTGATATTTCCAAGCCTGTGGACTTAGTTACAAGCTCAGACCTAGGGAATTCTGCTACAGAAAACAGATTATTAAATAATGAAATACAGGCTTTGAAAAGCCTCTGAGATGTTTACCTTTAGGAATAAGACCAGCATTAAGAGATTTCTAATAAAATATTGAATGAATTAAGGGACTTCCTTTTTCAGTATGCGGAGGTTACATTTAAATCCCCTCACTGCACAGCAGCCTTAGGCAACACAACCCGACTTGACATTCTGTTGCCTTGAAAAGGATGAAGAAGTCAGGTTTTTCTACATGAAAGGCAGGCAGGACTCTTCCTTCTACTTTTCACTTGTTCTCTAGGCTCCCTAGTTGAGTAGAGCTGTAGTGATTGAACTAAAAACTCTAGAAAGACTTTGCCTGACTTTCATTGGATTTTAGGTGTATGTGTGTTGATATTCTGGCATTGAAGCTATAGCAAAGCTAACTTTTGTTTGTGAAACTCAGAACTGAAGCAGCCTTAAGGCAGGTCAAGGCACACAAGTCTTTGTAAGAGCAAGAGGTCCTGGCTATCAGTGAGCACAAAAAGAGACTAAAGGCCTGCAGGGTCATTTGCTAAGTCAGACAACATTGATGAAAGTCAAGAAAAACAGGTTGCTACTCTGAGTCTCCACAAGCTCCCTTTGAGAACTAAAGAAAAAAAAAATAGGAATTTTACAATTATGTTGCTATAATTTTCTCCCTTCCAATTGTCCCTTCAAAAATCTTTTCAATGCTAAGAAACACTACAATCTATGCTTTGTAAAACTTTGCCTGAGACCTGACTCTGTGATCCATTAGCAGCACTGCAAAAGTCATTGATTCTTTCATCACGGCCACATCAAATATCAGAGTTGTAGGTATACGTCTTTTATCATCTTAGCTTCAACTAACCATCCGATTCTCTCCCTGAACCACTCTCTTGTCAAACACTGGCAGTCAGCTTCTGTCACTGCACCTTCTCCTGACACACAAAGAAAGTATTTGGCTAGTGTAGCTGTGTGATAAGGTATGAAAGGGTATGTGAACACTCCCAGGTGCAGGCTGTCAAACACCAACTCTGCTTTTCCTGCCTCCTCCCAGCTTCCCAAAGAGTGAGCTAAGTTTGGCTGGGAAGCTGGGTAACTGCCTTAGTGATAATGACTGTGACAGCAATAGGTGATACTGCTGGAATCCTCTGCGTTCCTGACAAAAAATATGACTTTGTCTCATGATAATGCCAACGATTGTGGTATTTGCAAAAACAGTAAGTGCAAAAGGATTTAGGTATCTGCAGATAGGCACGGGGCTTTTCCTTCTCTTCACAAGTCTCCTGCTTGAGTGAATTTAATCTCGGTGGGAAGGGCTGTGAAGGGGTCTGTGACCTCTTCAGAAGGACTTGACTGTGGAGGTTGTGAAGTGTCACTGGTAGACAAAGACCCACTCCTTTTCATCTTCTCCCATACTGTCAGATCTACACCTCAGCACAGGATCATTGCTCGCTCCTTGCTTGGGACCTGCTTGCCTCAGACAAAATATTCTGCCATTTTACTGGGCAAAAGGTGGAGAGCTGATGTTTGAGTCTAAAGGAAGGAGGAGTACAGCCTTCCTCCTGCCTATTCCTCTCCCAGCCTGCTGTGGAAAGGCCTATCCTGCTTCCAGGGGAGGATAAGACAGACATAGAAGCAAGAAACAGTAGAATGAAACCGACCACCCCAGGTTTTGTAATTTAGGCTGTGCCCAGTCTTGTAATTCATGCTGAAAGAAATAATACAAAAATCATGGACATTCCGGTGCAGAAATATTCCCAAGTTCTTTGTGCTATTTTTTTTTTTTTTGCCATATTGGTTTTAAGCTGGTAAATAGAGAGCTGAGAAAGTGTTTATTGACTCCCAAAACTCCCAAATTTTAGCAGAATAATTATTTTCCTGAAAACTCTTGGTGGAGTGCATAAATTGTTCACAATAATTTGCCTTTCTCTTAAGTCATCTCACAGAGATCAGAAAGCATAGTAAAGGCATGACTGTCCATCAAAGTCAAACGATGGATTCAAAAGGCTACTTAACATAATTGCATTGACAGTCTCATGTCAGTTGGCTTGCAAAGAAATACATTCCCCAGCCTGACAGTAACATACTAATCAAATAAAGGAAAGAGAGGAAGCGAGAGAAGTAATCTTCTCTTTCACCAAAAATGAAATAATTAGTCTTCCTTAAAAGACAGTATAAAGGACTCAAATCTAGAACTAAGTGACTTAACTTAATCCCAAAAAGGGATCAACACTGACAAGTTTAGTCAGACCTAGCAGCTTATCCCATCAACATGTCAAATAATAAAGCGTACTAGTTGAGAACAGCAAAGTTAACAAAACTAAGCCATTACTGAATACCACATGATAATATTAAGTTATGAAAATACATTTTCCCAGAATTCTTTTACAGATTATTTTCAATACTAAGTGTAATCATAAATAGTTGCAAAATATTTTCCAAAAATAAGATAATTGGATAATATAATTCTACCACCTCTTCCTACTCTACGTATAATTGTACTTAACTCCAAGCATCAGCTAAGTCTTATCAGAAAAAAGACTCACCATCAAAACACCCACACCAAAAAACTATAACTTTCTGTTCCATGAGGCTGAAGTGGCTGATTAACAGACAAGAGGAAGAAGAAAACACTCCCTTACAGATTGATGTATTATGGTGTGTAAGCTGGAATAGCTAACTCAGAAAAGATGAGGGGAAAAAAAAAATCTTTAAATTCTGCTGGAAAAAGAATTCACCTAAATCTTTAGCCTTCGGTTTAACCAGACACCATACGTCACGGTGTTATAAACACAAAAACATAAGAAACACTCTACTAGGGTTCATCTATCTAAGTATTCTGTCTCCTCTTCAAGAGTTCTACTGGGGTTGTTACAGAATTCTTCTGCCTAATCCCTTCAGTACTTATTTATTGACCTCCAATCCATGGTTTTGTCTAATTTTCTTATCTGTTGACACTGTCTGTTTTTACCGTCTCCTGTGGCAGCACGTACTAGAAGTTAACAAAGTGTGCAAAGTAATGAAACTAGTAGAGGACGGATTTAAAACCAAAGAAATTATGTAGCCCCTAGTTCTATTGATGCAGGATTTGGTGAATAATGGACTGCATTTGATCCATCTTCTTCACAGTTTTGTAAAAATCACTTCCATCTCTCTCAGCCTTCTCCTCTCCATACCTGCGAGCCCCAGACATTTCAGTCTCTCCTTCTTATGCTGCAGCCCCATCCTCTTAACTGTTTTAATTTCCTTTCTCTGTACCTCCTTTAACTCCAGTCTGTCCTGTTAGAGATAGGGAGACAATTATCACACAGTATTTAAGAAGTGGCCTAAGCCAAATTCTTATATGGCAGCAAAGCAATGTCCTCTGTCTTTTTCTTGGTACTATTCCTGGTGATGCCCAACTTTTTGTTTTTATTTGGAGGGGTTGCCTTATAAATACATAACTCATATTTTGTATTTTATTTCCTAAATATTTTAATTGCATTACCAAAGACACTATTATCCTGCAGCGCTGGTTGTTCTTATTCAAGGGCATAAACTGTGACCCACGTAGTTTTGATTTAAGGCATGATGCAGAAGTTTCCATAGTGAGGATTCAGGCACAGGATTTTGACCTGGCCCAACTCTTCTGCACAGACAAAAATATAAGACTCATTTCTGGCATGGGCCATGAAGATTTTAAACACAGCTTTAAGCAGTTTTACACACTAAATCAGGGCTTAATACCTCTCTCCCTTGTGATGACTCTATCTGTCATGGCCCAGACATTCTTTGAGTCTGTCTACAGGCTGCAACTCCCCTTGTTCCTAATGAGGCCAAACTCAATTTGACACTGACTGAATAGTAACTCAAAATTACTTCCCCAGAAGAAAGTATTATTTGTTCTTTCCTTGAAAGGTCTACAACACATAGAGAAAAAGCTAAAACAAAGAGCTCCATGCATAAGTTTTCCCTTAACCATACCTCAACCTTGCCCAGCATAGAGTGGGCAATTCCCCTCATCCTAGCTAATCCTCATCTGCAATACGGGATCATATCAAAAGGCCTGGATTCTTTACTATGATTAAAAGACAGATAAGCAGGAAAAGCTCAAGGGAATCACTGTGTAAGAGGATACCTCTGTCTCATACTAACACAAAGGAAAGCCAAAAAGACAGTAAGAAAGAAAAAAAAAAATCAGACCCATTAGGGTCTAGATATAAATCCAACAAAACTTTGAAATTCAAGACTTGTCACAGTAGTCAACTTTTATTTTTACAGACATCTTGGTCATGTCTTTTTCTGAATCCCTAATCTTCTTTTGTTTTCCCTGTAAGAAGTCATTCCCAATACTTGTTCCTGTACAGTTGCTACTCCCATGACATACTCCTTGTCAGAGTTTGTCTCTGTACTCGTCACCTCAGCTGGGATGTAGATTGTTTGGCACAGGATGTGTGACTCACACAAGGGTCATTAATTCTTGATACATCTGCAAAGCTCTTGATCTCAGTCTTAGTCTTTTAAGCAAACTTTTTTAAAAGGAAAGGGAAAAGCAAGTTGCAACACTAATGTATCTTTTTGTCTGCCAGCAACTAAAGAGCCAATTGGCAAAACTGTGTCCCACCTCTGAGTGTCTCTGCAAGTGAGGGAGAGAGCAGAGAAACTCTCCCTAATTCTGTTTCCAGGAACTACAGAAGTAGCAATTGCTATGGCTGGAGAGTGTCAAAGCTACTTAGGGTCCAGTGCAATTTCTTATTCAACAATTTCCAAAAAAGACATTGTCCTTTCTTAGTCTTAGACAACACTAAGACACCTACATCTCTGGAAAAGCAGTGACATGTCATGGGTATCTCTTCTGAATTATTTGTGCAATTACTTTTTTACAGATACATTCTTTGCTGCACTCTAAGGAAGTAAGCCAGGGTCCAAAGAAGAGTAGGTTGACATAGGTTGATTTCCCTTGCAGATTATACAGATAGTCTTCGAAGTAAAAATTGCAACTGTTAACCCTTCATAGCTGAAAATCCAGGCAAAAGACATCTTCTCATAGGCCAAATACAATATAACTGGAATTGTTCATATTTTCTGAGGATCTAGTCCAGTTGCTTCCAGAAGCACAGGAAACATCTGAAGTATAAACACACAGTACGTACTGTCACCAGAGCAGCATATTTCCATCTAACACTGACAGATGCAGAACATAACATGCCACCAAAGAGCAATTTAAAAATCGCTTTCACTTTAGTGATGGGGGAGGCAGGGGGAATTAGAGATGGGGAGGAATCCGTGATGCGTTTATCAGAGAGAAATCCACACAGCCAAAGCACAACAGAAACCTTACCAAACAGATATACAGAAAAGGCTCAGTATCTTTCCATTCATATGCTCTACCTGAAAAAAAAAAAATAATTAAAAAGCTTTGATTTAAAAAATAATACACATTTTTCTGAAGCCCTAGTTTGTTGTTAATATTTTTTTTTTTTTTATTTATAAGGCCATTTCAATTGCTCACACACATTTTTTTTTATCAGCTTTTTTCACCTAAAGGCATGATTTCCCTCTTTTCCTTTGTGTGTAATTATGATGTCATAAATACCAGTATGCCTTCTTGAATTAATTTAACATACAAGAGACACTGTTCCATACTTCACAGCATTAATCTCCAAGAACTGAATAAGTGAGAAGTGACCTGCAAGTATAATAAACAGCTGGCTTTATTTTTATTTTCTTTAATAATCTGGGCAGACAGTGTTCATATGTCAGAAACAGAGTTATGCACAATAAACCTTTGAACAATGGTCCACTGCATCCAGATATGTCTGATAGTTGGGCCAAGACATTCTAGTGCTCTTCAATATTTATTTCAGGATATGATTGACTGGTTGGTGGAGATTTTTGTCAAATATTTTCAGAGCTGAGTCTCTATTATACGGATTATATTGTCTAGTGCGAACAGATGGCAACAGAAGAGATGAGAAAAAACAGCTCTTTTGATTTGCAGGGGAGACTCTCTCACCTATTCTAGGGATTGTGGCTTAAATACTCACCCTTTGCAGAATCACAGAATGGCTGAGTTTGGAAGGGACCTCTAGGGGTCATCTGCTCCAATCCTGCTCAAGCAGGGTCACCTAGAGCCAGTTGCCCAGTACCATGTCCAGACAGCTTTTAAATGTCTCCAAGGTGGGAGACTCCACAGCCTTGCTGGGCAATAAACACCAGTGTTCAGTTGTTCTCATAGTAAAAATGTGTTTACTGCTGTTCAGACAGTACCTCCTATGTTTCAGTTTGTGCTCGCTGCCTCTTGTCCTAGCACTGAGCACCATGGAAAAGAGCCCGTCTCCATCTTCTTCATATCCTCCATTCACATATTTATTTAAGATATTGATAAGAACCTCCCCACACCCTCTCTTTGGGCTGAACAGTCCCAACTCTCTCAGACTTCCCTCATATGAGAGTCTCTCAGTCATTTTAATGGCCCTCTGCTGGACTCTCTTCAGTAGTCCTGTCTCTCTCATACTAGAGAACTTCACACAGCACTCCAAGTGTGGCCTCACCAATGCTGAGGAGAGGAGAAGCATCACCACGCTCCTCCTAATGTGGCCCACCAAATAAATACACAATACACACCAAATACACCATCATGAAGAAATACAGGACACAACTTCCACAACAAAACTATCAGTGTTTTGCTCTTTGTAATAAAAGTCTGAGCTTCAGTTTTGCTCACAACCTAAGTAGCCTACGTTTGATTATAGCTGACACCAAATGCAGAGCCAGAGTGCGACAGTGGTAATGGACAGGTGGATACTGAGAACAATCTACACAAAGTCTACTCAGGGAGCAAGCAGTTACACAAATGGACGGGACATTTTTTCTACTGCAACATCAGGGAGGAAAAGATGGTAGCATGGTGGGAAAGAATAAGTATCTAGGAAGTTAATACACCATATTCCCTGAAGTGGGGTAGCTTTGGGCAGCTGCCTGCTATGCAGAGAAAGAAAGTTCTTTCCTGCTTAAGGTGAAATTTTCCCCTAAGCTACCCAGGGGCTGATATAGCACTGCACTGGCCTGAATCCAGACTATGAATAATTTTCTTTAGTCTACACCTGAAAACTTCATTAACTATGACCTTTCGAAATAAATTAAGCTTGACTCACCTTGAAACATCCACTTTCTGTTGTCCTAATCATTTTCATAACATTATCACCTTAAAAAACATTAAAAAATATGTTATTTAGAAAGCAAATATGAAAAAATGAGCCTGTCTTTTAACTATATGAGAGATTTTTCTCCCTTCTGACTATTTATAAACTGTCCTTATTTTCAAATATTGCAGGGCTTTTATTTTGTTAATCTTCTAGTAATCATCTTTGGAAGTAATAAATAAAAACTGTAGGTTTCTTCGTAGACATCTCTTCCATAAATAAACTTTGCTTCCTGATACTTCTTGTGCTTGATTAGCCAGAAATAATTGCTCTCAGACTTTCATGGTCCATAATGGCTCTCTGCTCCCAAGACCTCCCCTTGGCCTAACTTACAAAGGGCAAGAAATTGGCTCTTACACTTGCTGACATGTGGCTGGTGAAACCCATAGGGAAGTCGTGTAGTGGTGAAGAGCATATTAATCAAAGATAATAGCAAAATACAACCGTCCCTCATTACAAGGACAACTGAACAATCCACTCTGATTTTCAAGCAGACTCGATTCTCCTGCTTTTATCAAAGACAATAAACAGACTTCATTATAAAAATAAATGCAAAAGGCCAGGTTCCACAACACAAGTTTAAATCAGGAGAGATTGTGTTCAAGTCAACACAGCCAAGCTGGTATATTGGCATGAAAACTAACTAGCAAATAATCTGTAGGCAATGAATAAGAATTCTGACAACACAGCCACATTTTGTTCTCTAAAAACTGGCCTGATTTTTCAAGTAATGCAAGCAGGATTTGATACCAGATACACATATATTGCTAAATTACAATCATGTTTTTTGGAATTGTTCTAGGAATGTATCTATACACAATTCTACAGAAAGAGCTTTACAAGATCACTTCTCTTTTCTCTTTCAATCCTCTTTTCTCTTTCCTGCAAGCATGAGAAGAAATCTTCACAAGAAATCTTCATTTGCTTAGCCCTAGAGACTTCACTTAATATCACAAATAAAACTTAAAAGCTACAAAGAAGTTTCCACAATGCATTTGAGACTAAATTACAAGATTGATTTTAGTCTATGAATCAGCTAGTCCCATGGACTTTTTTCAGTTTCCTTCTGATCCAAGTGTCCTGATCTCAGAGGGGATCACTTCAGTTGTTCCAGTTAAACTATTTAGCATTCAACAAAGTCCAAGCAGTGCAAAAAGCAAAATACCACAGGAACATTAATTACCAGAGGATAAAACTTCAACTGATTACATGAACTCACTGAAGTACTCCCACAACTGAATAAACCTTTGCAACTTCTGCTTGAGGAGCCCAGCTGTCCCTGATTTTTTTTTTTTTAACTTCTGCAAAATTTGAGTCCTGGAAGGAAAAGATAGGCAGAGGGAGAAGGGGCAAGTTGTTTGTTTGCTATACCCATGCTATTAAAAATTATACAATCTGTACTTTTTTTTTTTTTTGATAGAATTAAAACATTCATCTGGGAAGACAGAAGTTCTGTTTGCATGACCATTTTTCCTTGAATACTCTGTCAGGAGGGATGGCAGTGTGGGATCAGCTGGAAGCTATCACAGAAGTTCACCAAAACGGATCACCTCTGCCTCTTTCACTTCCCTTTCTTCAGCAGATTTTTCCCCTTTTGCGGGTCCCATAACATAAGAAATACAGCAAAGATAATTTGTGTAATGTCCTCAGCCTAGATCACTAGCAGTGTTTAGCTACCTGGCTCCATTGTTTCTCTGACTAACATGAGCCTTCAGTAGTACAAAGATGGCTTTACATGACAGACAATTGAGAGGGCACAATCACAGGACTTCATATAGTAATATAAACCAGTAGAAATATTTGAAATGCCTCTCCAGAACTAAAAAAAAAAAAAAAGGTAATAAAACCTACTTATTTTCTAAACATTTAGCATCACTGTTTGATGACTTTTTTTTACTACATACAGGTTTTAAATGCAACTACATTTGCAATTGGTTACTGTGTACCAGTAATATTATAAACCTGCGTGGACTTTATTCCCAGACTGATGGACTTTAATCCTATAATCCTGCCAAGAAAAACATTTCACATTCACTGCAGTAAACAAGAGCTCTGCAAATGTAGAAGGAAGTCATTTACCAGATGTTACTATTTGGCTTAGAAGTCTGCCTTTGACTTTTGCTTATTTTCTCTTGACCTTGTAGGCTTCTCCCATACACACTCGGCACAGAAAAAAAAAAAGTGAAACCTTTGAAAGCCAGTTGTTATCCAGTTAAAAAGTTCTTTGAAACCTAAAACATATACCTTTTTGGTGTGTCTAAAGAACTACTCATATCATTTGACCACCACAGAAGGATCGCTATATCATGTTCCTGACTTTTCTGAAACTATGCCACACACCTTCACACTTAACTTGCAGCTTTTGCAAGGTTCTTCAAGGTACTGAACAAATAAGCCAAATAAAATCCCAGCTAAGAAGAGCAGTTAAATTACCTTGTTCAAAAACCACAGAAAAGGAAGATTAGATGATCTGTGTTTACCTATGACAATATATCCTTGCTATTATTAACAAAAGAGGCTTGAACAACAATATCAGCAATTCAACAACTGAAATGAATGTAGGCATTTTCGTTTCAAACTTCTAAAATAACATTCTTCCTTTCCCTCCTAAATAAACAGGAGACTGCTGGTGGTCGTGGTGCATTTGAAATGCACGTGGTCACTTACCAATACATTCGTTCACATACATCCAAGCACAAATTCCTGCTGCGTTAGCTAAACCTGCATGGATCGCTGTTGCTAGATGTGTTTCACTGGACTAAGAACCTGCTTCTCACTCATCACAGATGGAACTAGCACGTACCGCCACTGAAGCTATTGAGCTTCCAGAACCACTGAGAAGTTTCCAGAAAATGAAAAACTACTGTCCAGAGTAATAGTCTGAAAGCAGCTGTTGTAAATAGAGGAAGAAAACAGAACAAAGAAGTTGTAAAGAGCACTTTCTTCTACACCATCATTTCAGATTTGCCTAGGCTCTGCTTTCACCAGCTGCATTTTAGCAGCTCTAGAGGAACATGGTGGACATGCTGCTGTTTAAGCTGTGTGTGCAGAAAATGGGATTTAGCCATATACTTTTAGCACTTTTTCTTCTATTATCACACCACTTTCTTTTCTCCCAGATGCCTACTAAAAATGTTTAATAGCATGGGAAAAGAGACCTGAAACAGAAAGCAGGAAACATCTGCAGCCCCAGTTCTCCACATGCAACAGTATTAACAGGACAACATTTCTCTCTATGATGGCAGTGAAAAATGGACAACTGCTCCAGAGCTGTGCTTGTGAGAGGGATGGGAGGAAATCTTACACCACATTTCTTGTTGCTAGTTGACAGTAGAGGAATGGCCCCCAGGAGAAGCTTCGCTACGCTCAAATTGAGTTGAGGCATACCCCCAGCCCTTTGGTGTTGGCCAATCCTAGCAAGAAGGCGATACTGAAAAGAAAGCAAAGAACTGAGCCTGAGACTGAAATCAGCCCAGGCGACAAACCGGATGCAGCGGTACTAAAGGAATAGCATAATTCAGCAAAAATTCTTTGACCAGGACTGCAATCACGGGGCCAGTCACTGAACAAAGCACCAGAGACAGAGATTCACACGTATTGCATCCGAGAAGAACAGACCACCACCAGAAGCAAAAACATCCTGGTTGGGACTAATACAGTGAGTCAGCTGGGACTGTAAATCATACCAGGGAAATTTAAGTCTTGGAGGCTGTATATAACCACAATATACATGATGTGTTTGATTCATAGTAGAGAATCCAGAATACTCCTTTACTCTGGTTGAGGTTTTGTTTCTGCTCAAAAGTTGTGTACATTTTTATCACAATGCAGCACGCATGTCTGTCTAAGGCATTTGAACCTAAAATGACCTAGCATAAAGAATTAAACATCATATTCCCTAGGAAGATATTGGAAAGGATATTAATATTACTAATTCAGATAAGATGAAGAACAGAGTTGTCACCATAGTTAAGGCAAATAGTTGAGCTTCAATTCAACTGAATACATGAATCAACATTAAGTCCTTGGATTATGACTTCGTCTATCACTGAAGCTCTTACACCACTGTTCTTCACTACAGAAATACTCTGTTTGGGTAAATAGGTATTTTGAAATATTGCAACATTTTAATCACATCAGTCCTGCTCAGTTTGCATAACAATCTGAATAGTAATTTTATCTTAAATAAAAATACTTCAAAAACTGGAAAGGAGGAATTTAAAGTATATCACAGAATCAAATAACAGCTAGAGTGCATATTTAAAATATATTTGAAATAAATGTACTATTTTCCTTAATAATTAATAATTTTATTTAGGTTACATCTGTTTTCACATAAATACATTGCTAATTAAAGAAAAATAACCAGAAAACCACATGCAAATGACCAAGATAATTGCAGTTGCTTGAGATATGGCTAACAAAATCAGCATCCATTTCATAGATGCACACACACAAATACGTACTTTTGTTCCCAGTTAGGTCTTTAAAATTCTGTTTTCTGTGACATGTATGTTACTATTCAGAAGCAAGTAATACATGTCCATTTTGCAACAGTATAGAGTTGTAAGTAGATCAGAAATAAATGCTAATAAAGGAAAGAAGAAAAATTAATAGTTATCATATGACTCCCAGAAACTACAAACAAACAAAAGCAAAACAAACTCACTGATAAAACAAAAGTGAAGTCAGAGAATTTGTTGGGTTTTTTCCTGCAGTATCCTGGGAACAGATTTTAGAAATGTGCACATGAATAACTTCAATGTATATGCCAGATGGATAGAAGCGTTAGCAAAATAATCCTTGGTTACTTTTCCTGTTGAACTGTCTCTTTGTGCTTTGCACAGCATTTGTACAACAAGCTTGCAAATTAGAAGCTGCCTGTTGGGGAAAAAGCGGCAATAGACATTTCTGTGTAGAGAAATGTGTAGAGTGAGTGATAAATAAAGGTTTTAATTAGCATCTTGGAAATTTAAAAAACTCAATGTTGAAGAGCTGTTTTATATAAAGTCTTAAGTTGTTTTAGAAATATTTTTATAGATGTAGATCCAGAAAAGGGCACAGCTGTGGAGGGAAGAGAAAGGTAATTAAAAGCAAAGCTTCTGGAAGGGAGAATGCATTTTGGGGTAAGGTTTTGCTCCCTCTGTTCTCTTTCAAAAGCCATCAGAAACACAAAGCCTGCTTTTCTGCACACATCTTTCTAAAGAGTAGATGGGTTAAGCATCAAGTTAGAAGATATATTAACATTAAACATATGTAAAATCAAAAGGGGCCTATAAGTATGGTAAAAAATAAAAGGTCCTCTCACTTTAGTTTCACAGCAGCTATTACTTGTGAATACATTGGTTTCAACTGCTAGTTTTCCAAGAAGAGTATTGTCCCAGTATTTCAGCTTGTATAACCAATAACAATAATAATGATCTGTTAAAATACAATATGAGGAAGACTAATTGGTATCATAGAACAACCATAGTTATCAGTACCTCCTTTTCACCAAGCTTTTGTAAATATTTGGTATGTATAGAAATAATCTGTGATGGATAAATCCTAAAAATGTAGTTGCTTAACTTATTCTCTAAGTTTGGATGCTTATCAGAGTATTTGCAAACTGCTTGAAGGGGAATCCCCAGCCATCTTCATAGGAGGCAGCTAAAACCTATATGACACACAACTACACTGGCATAATATGCTCTTGTTTTGATTCAGTAGTTGGAATAGATGCCACTATGCGTTGCCTTTTCCTTGTAACATACATACACTCCAAAATCAAACATTTTGCAGCACCTGAGCTTTGCTTAATCAAGGTTGTCTTATGTCACCATTAATCTGGGTAACAGAAAGTAAATTTTATGGACCCTGTTCTACTCTTACTCCCATTGGAAAGCTCCATAACTGCGACGGAAGATTGAGTTCTTCTTGTTAAATATTTTGCATAAATTTTGTTTAAAAAAAGCAAGCAAACAAAAATACCCTAGTGGCTTGTAACCAAAACCAAATGACTTTGCACAGCAGATAAAGAACAAACAAACATCAGAAACACAAAGTGTGAAGTCCTTGTTGTTTCTGCCTTACAAATAGGCTCATGTTTTTCTGTGTCAACTTCACTGCTGCTTTTGTGGAGTGTAGTTCAGGGAATTTTGGATATATAGTGGCAAGTATCACAATTCACACATCGAGTTGTGCCAAAAGACAGGAAGGAGGAGGGGAAGACAGGGAGACAGAAGTCTGTTTATTAAAAAAAAAAAAAAAGGAAGGGAGAATTTTGCTTTTAAACAGTCAAGGAAAAACACAGCAGTTAACTGCTCAGCAGTTAACTCATTTGTTTTAAAGGCAGCAACAATTTTTTTTTTAAAGACTACAAGAAACAAGTGAAAACAGTAAGAATGATGCTGTGGCCTGGAGTAAGCAGTAGCACATGGAGCAAATGTTCTTGCAGACCACTCTGAAACAGGTATCTTCTGCAGGTGAATATGGGAGACTGCTTCTTAATGTTCCAGCTAACTTTCCACTTCTTTGTTCTGACAAAATCATGAGCAAAAAGCATGGTTACAGTCTTCAAAAGTGGTTAGGAAGATAGCTGCGGTGTTATGTGCCTAATATTTGAATACAATCATGTATGAGCAGGAAATGCTCCTGCTTGAACTCCAAGCTCATACCAGCTTGGTGTGAACGGAGCCATTTTTATTTACAAAACAGAACAACACAAAAACAATACAGCACACATTTAAATGACTCAAAATGACTAGAGGCTGCTGCCAAAATTGAACTGTAACCAGAAATCTTAACTAAACAGACACATTTCCAGGGAATTAACTAGGCTGTATGCAGCCATGTGGCCAGCGTGCTTCAAAATTCATTGTGCAGTCCTATTCTTCTACCACACTTGGAACTGATTTCGCATGTAACAGAGCCCCTGGCCTCCACCAGCTTTGTATAAACTAGTGCGCAGGAAGAAATAGCACACACTGGAGTAAGGATGGGGCCACAACTTACATAAGTACCCATCTTTTCTGTGTTCCGCAGCATACACAAAATCATGAAGCCATTGCTTGACGTTTAATCTTTATATACTATAAATCTATCAATCCTTTTGCTGATCAGAGATACAGAAAATGACTTTTTTTAGTGTGCTGGTTATAGGAAGAATGGAGGACTGGTAAAGAGGACAGTTTGCTCATTTGGATTTCTCAAGACTGCTCAGTAATTTGGGTATCCACAAGCAGCATGTGGCTTTTTTGAAGTCATATGTCAAATCATACATGTAAGAAAAAAAATAAGCATAAACATACAACCCAAAATGTTGTCTTGGAAAACTGTGACAGTGGATAGGACTAGAAAGTTTAGAGGATGATGAGCTAGCCATTAAGTGCCTGGTGTACTGGTGGGGCCAAAAAGGACAAGTGTAACCAATGGATACCTGTGCAAGGGAATCTAGAGCATCAATAGGAAATTATTATACCCAGTATCTGGCAAAGGTGTCATGCTAACAGAATACCATGTCCAGATCTGATGTCCAGACTCTAAGGAGGGGCTAATAACATGAAGAGAGTTTTGAAAATGGGGAACAGGAGTAACTGATGATCAGATGAACTATGGGCAAGAATGTTAAATCCTAGGAGTGCAACCTGTCTAGCTAACCAAAACCAGTTAAAGGGGCAATTTAGTCCATCCGGTGAGTACCGGCCAGGAAATAGAAATATTACAGAAAGTATTTCAACTTCATAAATGTATAAGGAGATACAGTTAATAGGACTAAAACTAGACAAGTTCAAACTAGAAACAAAGCTGTTTTGTTTGGTTGGTTGTTTCTTAAACAGTCAGGATAGGCTCCTGTCAGAGTAACTTCCTTTTTTTTAAAAAAAAAAAATCAAGCATAGATGGTTTTCTAAAAGACACACTCTATTTCAACATGGAATTAATTTCTATTAACCTGAAGCACTCAGCAATGTGAAAAGTACCAGAACATACACAAAATCCTTATAAATGCAAGATAGAAACCTTAATCTCCTGGATACTGGGGTAATATTCCCTTCTGAAAAATAATCACTGTCTTTTAGCAGATGTGCTCAGGCCTCAGTATTGGCAGCTAGACTCTGCTTCTGCATCAGACAAGGAAAATAGTAAACAGAAAATCTCTTCCCTTTCCTCATAGATTTCAGAAGTACATCAAGTAATTGCTTCAGTGAATTTTTTCATCAGTTATAGCTACATGAAGCATATTATGTAGTTGCAACGGCCAGCATTTGACTGTGCTTAAGTGAAGTTTGAGAAAAATGTTTTAAAAGATGCATCTGAAAATCCTCAGAGCAGGTCTGACTGTGCCCGTCTGCATAGCCCAGCAGATACAAAACTGACTCTATGCTACTGCTGCTCTGTTGTTAAATTGCCAAGAGTGGTTCTTGCCAAAAATTCCCCCTTATTTCAAAACTTAGGGGAACTTAAAGGACAGGATTAGATTTAGATGCAGAAGACAGTCCAAACTGAGTTGGGAACAATATGGAACCAAAAAAGCTGACAGGTACTTGGAGAACTGTGTTACAGAACAGTCTGTTCTGCTCTGCAGGGCATCTCTGGCCAATGCAAAATGCTTCTGCCATCTCTTCCCTCTTTTATTCTTACATGAACCCAAAGATAAACTGTTTATTATTTCAAAATAAATTATTTCAGTGGGAAGTTTCAAAGTTTTATGTCCATAAATTCATTCTTTATGTAGTTTAAGAGAGGTAGGTATTCAAACTGAATTATGACATCACATAAATACAAGTAAGCTAATGCTAAAGTCAAGGTTTTTATCCACCTTGCCTTGCATTGTACTGTAGGAGAAAATGCATTCTGGAGGGGAGGAATCTCACTTGTATCAAAACATGCTCATAAATCAGAGGCACAGATGGCTTTATTGTTTAAAAAACAAAGATTAAACAAGTGATAATAGCCTACTAAGCACAACGGCTTTGTATTTGCTGCAGTGTCACTTTAGAAAATTATCTTCTCCACTCTTAACTACAAACATGCACAATAAAGGATAAGAAGACTGATCTAACCTATTCTTTTGCAGTTCTAAAACTAGGTTTAGTTAAATAGTTAAGAAAAGAGTTGAAAGAAAAACTAAGAAAAGAGAAAACAGGGGCAGAAACGGAGAACCTAGGAGAACGGTTGGCAGGTAGATGGCATGCTCTAAGCAGATGCTGTCATGAAAGCCAGCCAAGAAGGGAGTTGGAGTCTGGCCAGTGCAATATGCTGCCAGGATGTCAAGGAATGGTGACTGAAGTGGCAGACCTGAGGTTAAAGTCAAATAAGCTTGCTGAAAGTTGCATGGAGGGTTGCCTCTGAAGGGTTTTCAGTCTTCTGGAAGCAATGAAACTTTGATCTTTGAGATCAAATCAGACCACATTACTGAAGGGTCACTGAAGCAATTCATTAAAGCCATTGGCTGTACTTTTCTTGAGCAACAATTAAAGCTCATGTTTTGCAAGCTGGTGCTGACTATTTAAAAAGAACAAAGTGACAAAGTAGACTTTAGAAAGATGGGCAATATCTTTTTATAATTTTTGAAATCCAATTGTCTTATAGAAAGAACATTTTGTTTAGCTGGCTAATTTTCAGTAGGAACTTAGGGTTTCTCTGGATTTCCTGACAACTACATTTTCTCACAAAACATTCTTCCACTTTTCCTTTCCAAGAAGCTTTAATTATAATGATGGTGTGGAAAAAGAATAGTTGAACATGATTTGTCTTAGAGCTGTGTTAGGTGATGAAGAACTATGAAGTGTCATCTGCAGGACTATTTGCAGCAGATGTTCTCTTACCCTAAATTTAATATGAAATATGTTGGTGGTTTGCAAATGAATACAGCATGTAATAGTTAAAAAGTTAGTTTTCCTACTGGGCACTTGGCCAACCCTTAGGAAGGCAGTCATAGGTTCCCACTAAATCATAGAGCATCTCCTGAGAATAGAGGTCTATCCATCATGAGCTCATATGAATTTTATGTTCCAGTTCTCAGAAAAGCATTTTACTTTCCTTGCTCATTGTCTACCCACTTACTACATTAGAACAAAACCTCATTGTTTTATTTGCTAATAATGACAATCTTGGACTTAAAAGAGGCATTGTGTTTCAACTAACATTTGTATTTAAGTTCCTTTCTGAAGTAGAGGAAGACAGAAAGAGAAAAAGAAGATAGAACAAAGAACTACAGAAAAAAACCCAACGTACTGATGTTGATATAGTAAAGACAAGCCATCACTTGCTTAACATTAGCATTCCAAGTCAACAATCTTCCTACAGTCCCTATCTGCTCTTTCCTTTCTTCTAAAATGGATTCTAATTGATTTACTGTAAATATATGAGACTGATCACCTCTGAGCATCTCTCGTATGAAGACAGACTGAAAGAGTTGGAGTTTTTCAGCTTGGAGAAGAGAAGGCTCCGAGGAGACCTTATAGTGGCCTTCCAGTGCCTGAAGGGGCCTACAAGAAAACTGGGGAGGGATTTTGCAAGGACGTGTAGTGATAGGACAAGGGGCTCTAAAATGAAAGAGAGTAGATTTAGATTAGACACAAGGAAGAAATTCTTCACTATGAGGCTGCTGAGGCACTGGAACAGGTTGCCCACAGAAGTTGTTATGCCCCATCTCTGGAAGCATTCAAGGCCAGGTTGGATGGGGCTTTAAGCAACTTGGTCTAGCAGAAGGTGTCCTTGCCCAGGGCAGGGAGGGTTAGAACTAAATGATCTTTAAGGTCCCTTCCAACCCAAACCATTCTATGATTCTATAATCAGGTTTGCTTTGAATCATTAACTTTTTCCTTCAAATGAAACACAAATTAATTTGAGCTGCCTAGTATTGCTTCTTGAGTAGGATATACTTGGGAAGTGACCTTGTTCTGCAAGTCAGTGAGGAAAATGTTTCCTAAGTGATAATTGTTTCCTGGAATGTTTGGGCTGATAAACAACTTTAGTGTATTTGAATCAATTTCCTATGCAAAACGATGTATTAGTCTGCAGAAGAAAAAAAAAAAAAAAAAAAAAAAAAAAGTTTTCTGATAAGACTTCCACTAGCCAGGGTAAAAGAAACAAGATTTTTCTTGTTACAATTTAGAAATAATAAAAAAGTGTGCAAGAACGATTTTCAGTGTCACACAAATACCCTGTGCAATTTTGGACAGACTCTTCACCTCTCCAGTCTTGTCTGTTCTTGCATAAAATGACAAACACTAATTATCCTTTAAAAATAAAAATATTACTATTTTGTTGACCATATAAGGGAAAAATTCATTAAAGGACAGATTCAAAAAGAAGATGCAAGCATCTGAAGGGCAGTTTAAGCAGAATTTAGACAGCTAAATTGAAATCAATATACAGAAAGCTTTGTCACACAAGAGATCTAAGCATTGGTAAGCACCGATGTTTTGCTAATAATTTTACTCAGGTACATATCCAAAGGCACTAATGTCTTGAAGAGCTTCCATATTTATGTAGGACTCTCAGGCCTCAAGAAATTTAAAATTCACAGTCTCTAGCCCATTTCAGAAACCAGTGTCTAGCAGATGTGTTTAGAGTTCAGCAAACAACAATGAAAAGAAGAGTAGCCTGGGGACACTTGTATGAAGACTATATTCCTGAATGATGATTAACAGCAGTAAGCAGCAGGTACAAAAAAAAAAACCCCAAACAACATCTTATCACTGTGAAAGCTCCCTTATTGTTGAACCAAAAAAAGTAAACTTGTACAGTACAGCTAGACTGTTTAATGCAACCTTTCTGAGATCTATTATCATTCTGCTTAAGCCTTAAAACTCTTAAATCAAGAGTAAAACCTGTGATAAAAGACACCTATAAGTGTAAAAGTTACATAAAAATGTAATAACTATATTAATAATGTTGAATCAGACAAGGATCCAAAATGATCTATTGAATTGCTGTTCTCTGCATGTGATTCATTACACCTGAATGCAATCAGAAAAGTGGCCATAAATCAGAACCAAATCCTGGGCTATATGCAGACAAATTAGAAAATAATTAGGCCATTAAAGTGTATTTGTTTTGTCCAAACATTCTGCAATAGCAGTCGTTAAATATTCAATATTTACCCAAAATTACCAGATAATACAATGATATGCTACTCAGAATGTCGGAGTGCCATATTGCAGCTATAATGAGTCTTTTTTTAAAAATCAGGTGTCATTATTTGTAAATCACTAATGAATGATAATCTCTCTGAGGGAAATTTCTCTCCTCTAAGAATAGGCAGGAATAAGTGGGAAGGGATCTGTGTGATACGCTTCTAGGTACTTGGTCACATATCCATAACAGGGCTGAAGCATGTTCTGGGCTTGCGTGATAAGTTACAGCTTCTCTTCGAGCACTTGCCATCTGCTAAATATAGAGTAGGGCAACAGGATAGTTCAAAGAGAACAGATAAGAGGGTAAAGCTGTAACTGCTGTCTCTCAAAATGCACATTGATATATATTTTTTCCATATCTAACTGGGCACAATTCCTTCCATCCACCTTCAGAAAATTAACTATAGTTGGAAATCATTTTGTGTTCACTTTCTTCCTCATCCTTTCCTTCATCCATCTGTTTTTGTTTTCTTTATACCTACTGAACTCCTCTCCCTCTGAGGCTGCTCCTATTTCTTCCTGTACTACAAAAGAGGTAAATTTCAGCTTCTTGCTTCATACAGTGAAGACAAACTGCTTTTAAGCCCCCTGATTTTAATGACATCCTTATTCACAGCCAATCAGCATAGAGGGAAACCTGTTCAGCAGCTCTCTACCATGTACCACTACTTTAGGACATCAGCAAGCCCTGTGGATACTTACACAAGAGGCACCAGTGAAGTGAACTCGCTCCTCATTTCTTCAGTTCCTGTCTATCAGAGTACAGAACAAGGCAGAAATTCTAATTCTTGTACTTTACGTATATCCCTTTTTTAACCAGTTGTATATCAAGCTTCTCCTTTCAGGTCACACCTAAAGGTCTTAGCCAAAAACTTTCTCAGCTGACCCACCCGAGCATCAGCCATGGACTTGGTTTGCCACCCATTTTTAAAATCCAAATACCTCCCTACTCATTCCAGCCCATGCACCGAAACCCCTAGCCAAGTTCCCCAAGCAGTCTGGAGAACCTCCCAGAACTAGTCAGCAAAATAGTCTGAAACTACTTATTTCCTTCAAGTACAGTTCTTGAGTA
This sequence comes from Tetrax tetrax, assembly GCA_009806455.1. Taxonomy (NCBI): domain Eukaryota; kingdom Metazoa; phylum Chordata; class Aves; order Otidiformes; family Otididae; genus Tetrax; species Tetrax tetrax. Next base: position 89,125 of record WHYT01016573.1, on the reverse strand, counting down.
GTAGTCCTATCCAGCTACAGACGCAACAAAGATCTCTCCAAAGATGTGTCTTTGTTAACAAAAAAAAAAAAAAGGCTAAATTCCATAGTTAGCCCTACTTTCTCTTACTTCTTACGTGATGTGTACTATCTTCCAGTATGCGGTCAAGAAGTCATATGAAAAATCTGTTTACAACCCCTTGCATACTTTGTACAACATTATCCACAACCAGCCTGCATACCAGAATTTACAATCTATTTATGCCATGCCCTTTCCTCCACAAGCCGTGACTGTATGACCCTCTCATGGCCTGGAACTAAAAAAGGTCCCATCCAGCCTACACAAACACCTGCCAGATTGTACAGTTAAGGGAAAGAAGGTTGAAAATCTCCAATCATTTTTAGGTGAAACCCAACCCATAATCCCTGATTTTCAGCTAGACTTCAGATTCTAATCTAGATTTGACAAAACCAACTTCCCTGCCACCCTTCTGATACAACAAGGCTTCCTGGGAGCTGCTAAACTGTATTTAAGAGAGTTGGCAACAGCTCCTCTCACTATTTCTTGCTTTTAGAGCTAGGGTTTTTTTAAGTAATAGGTCTAGGGTTCAGGCCAGTAGAGGCTGCAAGGATTGATTAGATTTTGGCAGAGAAAAGATTGGAGAAGTAGTGGCATAAAAACAAGACTTCTTAATATTTCCTAGTCAATAGCAGTTGGTTGCATGCCTAAAATATAGGGCTGCACATTGGTTTTAGCTTAGACCGAGTATTGATGTCAAATCATGAGGGAACGTGTGGCGAGATCAATATGATCTGTCAGGGTAGGTGTAGTCAGCACCTCCACAGGTTTTGCAGCCATTTCCCTGCTATTTCCCCAGGACAGGAGCCCCACTTTACAACTAAGGTTGTGCTAAATTGTCAGGGACCTAATCTCTAGTATTGGTATCAATCCCAGGAAACAGAGCCTCATCTCCCATCCCAACAGATCCACATCTCCGCATAGCCAGGCATGTCCTGCCTGTGCCAAACTACATCCAAATTCAGACATCAGTGTACATTATAAGCCACTAGGTATCAAGACATAAACTTGTAAGACAGTTCTTATCTCACCCCTAACCCTGGCCTCATGACTCTTGCTGTCTCTAAAATTAAAGTTTGCAAGATCAAGACCCCAGTATTCTAGCTGTTCTACAGAGCAAAAAAGTTGCCCCTGACCTGAAAAGCCACCAGAAAGTGCATACCAAAACTGCCACATCACAATTATTCTATGCTTTTATTTCTAACACCTACAAAGAACTCCACAAAAATGTTTTTTTTCATAAGTTAAGTCAAAATTAGACGTCAAGGGAAGAATAATAATCACAAGCAATGGTCACAAGAAAGAAGCTATGAAAACAAGGAATATTTTCACCTCTGAATGATAAGATCAAACTCATTCAATCAATCACATGGTATCACTATACTAAAGCTTAGATTCAGTATGCCAAGAAAAAGAGTGACAAATTTGGTGTACTTGCTTGCATTATATGTAATCACACAATATCAACAATTAGATTACAAAAAGAAGTGCTCTGCTATTAGGAGCTGTTCTTTTAGCTCATGATTGTTCTGAGGTTTCCCAGCTATGGATGCAAAGTATTCTTGCAACTTCGCCAATTAAGTCAGAGCAAAAGTTATTCTTAAAACACCGGGCACCAGTCATCATTTCTTAACATCACATAATGTCATGAAAATTTCAGCGTTAAGAATTTTTTCTTCCGAGTTTTGGAAAGTCATCCTACAAATATTGCATATGAAAGCAAAACATACTTTGTTTGGGTATTCTTATTACTTTGTTCACCTGGAAACAGTTCTTTGAACTTTTTTGCGTTTTAGCTTATGTCTGGCAGTCAACAGAACAAGTGTCCCATGCCAGAAGCAGACCTATAATTAGGCTCGTGGTCTGTAAATCTTGAGAACATAATACTTAGAATTCAGTTTAGAAACAAATTGGGAAGTGAGGAACTAAGTTTTTAGAAGTTTCTATCTACACTTTTAATCCTGCTCCACACACAAAATTAAGTCTCACAATACCCAAAAGTAGTAAAGAACAAATCAAAAAGACTTGAAGGTAGCTACTGATTTTAGATTCACTGGAAACCATGTTTATCTGATTTTTCAGATGACATACATGTATCCTGTAGCAGAAGTCCTCTCGTTAAGACACAAAACATCTTCAGGATTCATCCCTCAGGAAATAACGTTTGCATTTGAGAATGTTTATTAATGTCTTCTCTTTTGTCACAAATCAAGTTTCAATAAAAACTCTTCTTGCAATTGTGTTAACTAGTAGACACTGCTTGCTTCCTGCAATTTCATTTTATGTTATCTATCTAGATGTAAGAAGATTCATTAAGTTGAGAAAATAATAAATAATATGAAAACTAACTTAAAAGATGCCGGGGGTGGGAGGAGAAGGTTCCTTCTCACAAACACATGACTATCAGAAACGTCTGCTTAAAACCTCTCACATGAGAGTTAACCTGAATTATCTCTACAGATCCATTTCTGAGAGTTAGGACTTAAAAAAAAAAAAATAAATCTCTTTAATAGTTACTCCTATAAAAACAGTCTTGGTGAAAATGTTCCAGCTAGTTAGGCAGCCAAAATTTCATTGCAGTGAGAAGGGATGATCACACACACATTCAAGGACAAATCTCATGATACTCATGTTTGACAGGAAATTGTACAGGAAGCTAATTTAGAGAGATCAAAATGAGGGTGGTATGTTCCCAGGACCCAGGGCAAGTCAGAAATCTTGCAGCTGAATTTTGTACATATGGTAATTTGATCAGAGTGGATATAGCAGAGAAGGGAAAGAAATAGTTGATTTAATGTGTAGAAAAAAAAAAGAAAAATCAGCATGGGAACAAAAATTCAGTATCTCTGTAAGTAAGCCAGATCACAAAGCCCGCAAATTAAAACAAAAGCTACTTTTATTGTAGTAGGATCAGAAATACCATCATTTGGGATACATGCATCATACACTGGTCACTTAAACTGTAGAATTTGAAGTTGCTGTGCATGTGTTTTCATTTATCTTCTAGACAGTGTACTAAATGCACTCCTGCCTTAACATCGCCAACTGAAAAACAGAGCATGAGAGCAAAACGCAGGGAGAAACCAGCAGATTTGAAGGTAACTATGCACTTTGAAACTTACTTCATTTTATTGTGTCCAGCGCCAGATTACTATAAAATGCTTGTGTCTTTTATATGTGTATTAGAAATGGGGAATGTGAATCTCTTTGCTACGCCCTCTGTATTTCCAGAACACTGATAGAGAGGAATTTCAAAAGTCTGTAGGAAATGTATGTGGGCTGCAGCCTGCAGATCCCGCAACCACTGTACATATCCTTTCAGCCAGCCATCTGGTGATTTGTGGTAGCATGAACTTTGATCATAAGTCAAAACAGTTTAATAACATGAAGTACAGCAATGTCTAAGTAATCCAAATAAGAGCAGAGAGCAAAGCATTAATTTGAGTTGTAACACTGACTTTCTCTGGGAAAATTCACAACTTATAATGTCTTTCTTGATGACTAAAAGAATAAAATCTGGTATTTAATTTTCTGTTTTATATCAAAACCCACATTATCTTATTTTTTTATAAGATCTTTTAACCAGCTGAAAACTAGAGTGGCTAAATCATAATCTGTTTGAGTGATTTTTTTCTTTGTTGTTCATAAACACAGGCACCTCCGCTAATACCAGTACGTGAACTGGAACTAATTTGAACTTCCACCCATTCGTTCTTTCAAGAGGCACAAGATTCAACATTGTGTCTGTGCTTCTGTACACTTGTATTAAAAGAGACATGTCCTGGGTTTCTTTGGGGACAATCCCAGAAGCCCAGGAGGAAAGAGGAGGAGCAATGAATGGGAAAACACAAGGAAAGTTAGATGTTTCCCACACAGCCATAGGATTTCCCTGGGGCTTTACACAGCTTAGGCCAAATTCTGCACTCAATTACATTTGTAATGCCTTTGTAATATATTTGTAATGTTGTGGATGTAAGGGAGAGAAATTTAGCACCTTTTTTTTAATCACAGGAAAAATAAGAGAAAGGTAATTCTAAAAACCAATTTAAGAGCCATGTTCTGCTAAAATAAAACAACCACAAGTGGCAATGTACAAAGAATGAACTATAGCTTATGTAATTATTCAAAAACAGTTTTAAAACTTTCTGACACAAAACCATGAGGAATCTATTAAAAAAACCAAACCCAAACTATTGGAATATGAATTTAAACCAAAGCAAGTCAGAAATCTGAAGGACAAAACAGAAGTGGACAGTAGAGCTTAAAAAAATTAATGAGATTCTGGACCTTTACTGAATAAAATAAAAATCTGGCATGCACTTCCAGGCTCACACCCAGAGCATGAAAATCTACCCAGCACTGATTGTGCAAGACAGTCCCATCATCAAGGCTGAAGGGTGTCACAGATTTCAGCAGGATGTACAAATGGGAAGACCCGGATAAGAAGGCAAAAGTGTGAGAAGAGGCAAGCTGAAGTTACTTACTTCCACTCTGCTGGATGATTCCCCCATTTCTGCATTCCTGTAAAATACGTGATACTTCTCATTCTTGATGATGGGACTGTATTCTGTGGCCAAACACTTCATCCTCTTTGTCCTACATTTTCAAATGTTATTGAAATGATTTGGCTGAAAACATGACAAAGTAACTTCTGTGCATATTTTTTCTTTCATTTTCTTGGGCTTCTGCTTCAAGTGAAATAAGAATAAACAAACTCCTTCATTTGCTCGATCTAAAAATGAACAGCCACCCTTCTCCACATTCTGAAAAGCAGCACACAGTTCTCCCAGGACCTGCCAGCACTGCAAGATGAACTGTAGATGACTGTTCATTAAAGTGGTCCTTAATTTAGAATTTTTGGAAAGGCTTAAATGGTCTGCACACATACTGACCAGCTTCTAGGAAATTAGAGAGGGCTGAAGGAAGGGAGAAATAAAGATTATAAGATGGGGAAATTCAATGTATATAAGGTGCATCTGCATTTGCTTTGCTCTGTTTTATTCTGAGGCTCTGTTTCCCAGTCATTAGTACTAATACAAGTTCATAATCACATTCACTCTGAATTGAGCCGACTTAGTAACAAGCATGGACCAGAAGCTATATGGGATAAGAGTCTACATAGTGCAAACAATAGGGGAATGAGATATACCAAATATGTCTCCCTCCTCGCAGTCCTTCGGAGATAATCCATCAGGCACCTCATGCCTTATGGCTCCCACCACTACTTTGATGTAACAAAGCAAACGTACAAATCTGACAAACCAGAAGCAGTCCTCCCACTTTGATTATTTCTTCTCTCCCTTCCCTGATATGGGAAATTTGAGAGTTTCTCCTAGTGATAGCCTGCACATATGGTTCGGTTTTGCTGCCAGAAGAGTACCATGGCAACAGTGTGAGGAAGTGGTCTGACAACAAGCCATAGCAGCAAGCACCCCCTCTTAGGAGTTCATAAAACCGAAAGCAGCGTACTTAAAAGCCCATATCCTGGATCACTGCCATGGTTCAGTTCGACACACGCTCAGATTATGCACTGGGTTTTTGACCGAGAAACCACAGTACAGTCCTCATCCTAACCTTTTATTCAAAACTCCCAAATGTGCATACAGAGACTGAGGCCTGGTTTCTATTTCAGTGTCAGGTTATAATGACAGCACAGAGTCAATAGAAAAGGTCTTCCTACCAGCACAAAACATCCTTTTTTTTCCCCAAGGCATCAAAAGTACTCTCTTTTTCAAATGTAGTCAGGAACCTTGATATTATCTTTATTCATTCAAATATGTTTGTGGAGAATGAAGGGAGAACATGGGTTCTCCTCTTTCCTGTGCTTTTCTCCATGTCCTGTACCACGTACACACAAGGGCAGGAACACACTAGTGAAATGACTCCCTTGACCTATATGTTTACAAACCAGCCAAATAACTTTTCTACATGAGGAGCAATTGCTGAATGACTCACTGATGGCTAATCACAGCACACTATTGCAGCAATAACTACTATGCGAGCATCTCCAAAGGAAAATTGACCCTTCCAGTACCTAGCATTCTGTGTAACCACACACAGTTATCACCCTGCCCACACGGCACCTCTTTCAAAATGGCATTGCACTTGGAATACAATCACGTTCTATATTCTTGTAGTGAGCAATAGCAGGCACCGTGTCCTTGCTTGCTTTTTCATCCAGAGTTGCTAATGACTTAGCAGTGTTCTTATTTCAAGGAAGTTTTGAACCCAGCTCTTAAGAGAACATCATGAGTACTGTAACACGGCATGAGAACAAATGACAGTTGGGAAATGCTGCTGAAAAACTGTAATTTAATTTGCACTGGTGTTATTTTTCTTCATTAAATTCACAAGCTATTGCATGGAAGAGGAAAACGCATCTGAATCTAGTTATTTCGTAAGAGAAGAAGCAAAGTCTTTTCACTCTAATGCCTTGTTTACAATGTAAGAGCTTCCTGAACTGCAAAAAATGAGCTTGATTCTGGACACTAGTCTCCATAAGAATATCAAGAATAAATCAGTTAAGTCTCTTGATTCACTGATTCTTGGAAGTCTTTGCCAGGTATCCATCAGAAAAAGAGATGACAGAATTCCATTCTTAGGAATATCCCAGTAGGTATGAAGATATTTGTTCTGGCAAAGTAGTAATAAAAATTAAAAAGTAATAATATTTGGAAACTGACAGTGATCATTCCAGTAAAATGTAGTTAATTTTTTCTTGATTGCAAATACAGCTGTCTTAAAAAAAAAAACCTCTTTGAAATTGTTGGTTTAAGACTAACATATAACTGCAAGGAACTAGTTACTCATTCACCCTGTTCTACTTTTCCCGAAAGAGAAATTAGTTACTGTTTCTAAATGGATATTTATTATGAAATTTCTCTTAGAGCATAAGGCGGAGGGGAGAGAAAAAGACGTAGGACTGGAGAACTAGAACTTTGGTTAGAGAAATTCAGTTAATGATGTAGGATTTTTAGTTTATAGATTCAGACATTTCTCAATAATTCCTTTATATTATTGCCTAACAGTAGACTTTATATGACATCAATCCAAAATTACTGTAATACAAGAGGATAAACCTAATCTGGAAGTTGGGAAACATAATTCATGTTTCTTCATCAAAAGTGCAGAGATAAGGTTACCATGAGTAACAGGAAGTTTAAAACAGCTTTGGCTGGGCACTTAAATCAGCTTTTAACCACCAGCATGAGCTGAGACTACTAGTTAACAAGAAGTCTGGCATCACTTTTTTTTTATGAGTAGATAATTCAGTGAACACTTCCTGAACTGAAAGCAGTTATCATGAATGATATCGTCCTTCATCCAGATGGCATAAATATAAAGAGGCTGAAGAAGTGGCAATTTAGCTGATATCAGTGGAATAAGGAAAAATTCCCTTCATGTGTTCAAAAATTATGCTTGAGCTAGACCTGGTCAGAAAATTTTGATGAAATTTTTATTCACTGGAAAAATACAAATTAAAAACTCTAAAATATTTCAAAGAAGTGTGCTGATTTCAGGAAGAACTCATTTTCACAAGAACATTTTTAAAAGTTGTTTCAGGCTCTGCAGAACAATTAATTTTCTAGTTTGAAGTTTAATAAAAGTTATTCTTCTTTTCTTTTATTTCCCTAATGTTCTCTAGCTCTATCCTTCACAATACAAATGTTCCTTAGCATCCAACTGCTTTAAAAGCAAACACTGAAGACCTCATCTTTACTTACCTTTCAACAATATCTATATATCCCTTCTTTGTTTCATCACTAGTATCACTACGTAAAGCTGCTCTTTCAAGCTGTCCTTCTTCAATATGTCCCATATCTTGTTCCTGCCTCTGGATCACTACTGAATCTGCAGTCGTTAAAACCCCTAGTGACTCTTGCTGCAAATCTTAGAGTACTGTCTTGATTCTTCACCAACAATTAGATCCTTCACTTTTTATGACTCTGCTATCTGTGACATATTCCATACTGATTATCCCTTCTTTATTATCCAAATGTCAGCTTCCACTTCTGATTAGCCATCTACGCTTTGCATTTTGTATACTGCACAGCACAAGCTGACACTAGTTTCTCACTACAGTTCATAGTAATATAGTACTGCACAATAAGACTAATTAAAAAAAAAAAGGAGCTGCAACAGGGAAACATTGAGTTCAGTTTTCAGAAAGACAGGCAGGCAAGATGCCTACAGCCTGTTGGAATTCAGACACCTACATGCTTCCACGGAGGTCATTAGGAACCCATTGCCATCTTTAATGGTCCACAGAACTTTCTGCAAAAATAGGTCTCTCAAGGATGCCAGAAAAGATCAGTGACATAGTTTTGACTCAAGTCCACGTTGTGACAGCAGAAAAGAATTTCATAAACAGGAAAATTACTTCGTACGATCTCTCTTTGAGAACAAAAGCCAAAAGCATACATTATACACATTTCAAAAGAATGTATTGCTCTCTCAGAACCTCCCCCTTTAAGGAATATGCAAAAGATGAAGTGAAAGAAACATGAGAAAAAAAATGTGAGACGGAAAGATCGTGAGAGAGGTTACTCTCAAAGCACTTTTGATCTGTCTGACATAGAGAGGTAATAAAAATTCATAAGCCGCCTGTTCTTACTCAGTTTCCAGGACAAAAACATCTGGATATCTATGCAATGCTGACTCAGCCTTGACATCTTTTGATCCCAAGTGCCCTATTTCTTTGTAACCAAAGGTATCGTGAATTATTCACAGAAATGCACACATTTCCCAGTAGGTTTTGGTGTAGCCTGATCAGAGTGGAATGGGATGAAAAACAAAAGTTAGAACAATCCTGAATACGAAAAACAATCAACCAAAAAAAAACCCCACCCAATCCACTACAGGAAGAGTTAAAACCTTACCATTTGTAATAAACACATAGTTTATTATTTATGTAACTCTGCATGCATGCTGTACACAGTGTGTGCCTTGCAGTCTCAGTATTAGAACTGTGAGATGTTATCAATACCCACAGACAATTTTAAAAAGTGAGATTTTTGTGATCCAAGTGAAAGCGAGGAATGCAGTAAGTCTCAAACCAAGGAAAGCTACAAAGCAAACCTAACATTTTCTAGAGAAGAGGATGTAGCAGGTGGGAATTTCAGAAGTGCACACATGTGGTATTTGTAACACGCCTCAACTTACTAATTGCCTTTTACATATGCCACATCTCTTTTGATGTAATAATAAAATCAAAAAGATAAATATATGTTCCATATATGCCTGTCTTTATGATTTAGAGGAGATGGAGCTAAACAATGTCTTAACAGCACCTGATATATACAATTGCATTACTGTAATACCTATGAGCTTTTATTATGGAAAAAGTGCCATTCTACTACCAGTTGTACTAATACAAAATAAAAGAATTTAACTAAAGAAAAACATTACTGTGGTGGAACTATTAGAGAAATCCTAGTGTATTTTAAGTTAGTAAATCAAATGTACTCACAGTTCTTGATTTCATGCTATTGGACAGCATGGTCATATTTTGCTCTGACCCTTAAGGCCCTGAGCTGAAATTTTCATAGTTATTTTTTCTCATGTTAGGTTCTCCAAGTCAGTCCAAGATTCATGATTGTATGGCCTAAGTTTTAGAGCTGCTGAGCATGGATAATTTTCACCTCAAATGTAGTTTTGAAAAGTTCACCCCATCTGATATTAGGTAATTTAATCAAGATACAAAATATGGACTTTCAAGTTCAATTTTAAGTGACAATCTCTGAAATTTTGACCTAATTCATTTCAGCTTCAATTAAAATCTATTTGATATCACTGTAAATCCAGAAATAGTGCTACTGCACACAATCTGCGCCAATGAGATTGCAACGAGAATCTAACATGTGGGTTGCATAGAACTAGAACAACTGAGGCTATCTTGGAGAGATGTACCTAAACGGCAACCCTCTTCCAAGCACACTTAATTCAACATAAACTGTGAACAAAGCATGGAGCACAGAGAAAACAAATTCTTTTTACCTGTAAGTTTTGTTCATGTTACCATGAAACTTTTAGGACAAGCACACCCTGGGTTTCCCTCTAGCTTACACACATCATCAATTAAGCACATTTTTGTTGCTGAATTTAAAACTGCCGAAGCAAGAAAGAGCACAACCTTGGGGACATACGTCAATTTGAGTTCACAAAGTTTTTTGTTTTCTATTTGTAACTTTTGCTCACATATTTCTCTGGAAAAAGAAGAACCAGAGGGAATCAATACAAAAGTTCACAATATCCCTTTTAACTTTATTATTCCTACTATTTCTTTGGTGTGTCCCCTTTTCAGAGAATATATGAAGCATTTGTTAATGGTGATGTGAGGGCAAAAGAGTGTCCTGGAATGTTTCCATGGGACAGCCAATCAACTGCAGGCTGATTCCTGAAGAAAGTGAGAGGATCTCAGTCATTGCAGTTGTTTAAACTTGAGCGGGGGGCTTCTTACAGTAACTATTACTAATGCAGATAAAGGGATGGAACTGATTATTTAATAAGTATTTCCAACTGTTTTTTTTCCTAGTTCTTTCAGCTTGTGTTCAAGAGTTGAATACTTCAAACACATTTGTTCTAGATCAAACAAATTAAAATCTAGTAAATAAGTGAGACTGAGATATTGTTAATATTCCCGAGTGTGATTATGTGGTTCTTTCACAGATACTTACAGATTCAAAATACAAAGCTTTTGCAATAATAAGCTGCTGATTAAAGTTCCAAGCACTATTTACAACAAATATAGTTTGAAATATAAATGCTATTAATTGTCAGGAAATACACCTGATAGGCAACCTATGACTGTCTGGACGTGGTCCTGACCAACCAGCTCCAGGTAGCCCTGCTTGAGCAGAGGGTTGGACCAGACAACCCCCAGAGCTGCCTTCCAGCCTCAGCCATTCTGTGATTCTATAATTCTGTGAATCTATCCACAGAAGTGGATACACAGGTATGCATTTTGTTTGGGAATTTAACATTTTTAAGAAGTCCATCTTTGAGGGTCCAAATATTAAAGACATAAAGGGACTTCTCAGTAAATTAAGAACATTAAGATGATGGGCAGAATGTGAAAAATCATACATTCTTAAAATACAGCATGAGGACTAGCAAAGTGAAAACTACAGGTTTTGCACAGAGAGATGCAAATTATTGCTAATAAAACCTCTAATGCGTATATACCGAAGTTCATTTCTCAAGAAAAAGATGACAAAAAAGAGAGTAGTATCAATTGGGCCAATTATTTCCAATTTTTTCTATATTCAGACTTTGCACTCTCTAGAACTCTCTGTCTCACCAGAGACAAAAAATATTCTCATACAGTAAGACCTGGCAAACATTCACCTCTGCACGTGATTTTAATAGCTGCACATGCCTAATTTCAGCTACACAACCACAAGGACTCTAAAGGTCAATCCCCTAACTGTAGCAAGACTGAGGCACTTTTAAAACTGACAGTACCTATAAGTAGACAACATCATGCATGTATCATTTTGTATCCCTCTCCCTATGAGTTAGTAGACACGCCTAGCAAAACGCCTTTTCACACCAATTTGGACACTGAACAAATAAATTCTTATACAAAGTAGGAACATATTAATAAAGATGGCTGAAGGCAGAAAGGAAGATATTCAAATAATCACATTTATGTGTCTAGGTTAGGAGGATTATTTGCCTTTACAGTAGATGAAAAGAGATCTCTCTCCTCAGTGACTAGGAAAGATTCTAGACAGATGATCCTTCTAGTTTAGGTGTATCAATTAGGTGGGATGAATGCTGACACCACTATTTTTTCATTGCTTACATTTAAATGTTGTGAAAACACTTTCCCTGATCACACAAATCAGGACATTAGCTATGCCACCATAGAGATCATCTCAGAAGGAGAACAGATAACCTTTAAATATAGAGTCAAACAAATAAGATTTAAATGTAATGCAGACAGCAGGAATACGCATTCTGAAATAGAATACAGAGGATTTCACTAGTGCTTTGTGCAATGGTATTAGAAATTCCCTGTGTCCTTGAGATACACTCCTACCTGCTGCTGCATCTTAACGCTGCATTTTCTGCACTGATCTTTAAGGGTCCCTTCCAACTCAAACTATTCTATAAGTATACGATTCATTTCAAATTGATGGCTTATAGTCAAATGTTAACTAAATACTGCTAGCTTCCCCTCCTCCCTCGACCTTCTGGCTGTCCTGCTTTACAACAGAAACTCCTGTCCACAGTTGTCATTTGTCATAGTCAGAAAAGAATCAGTCAGGCAGAAACAGGTAAAGAAGAATGATAGGTTCCCATTTAACCTACTGTAAGAAAGACATATAAGGCAACCTAGTTTGCTAGCCAAGCAAAATAAAGTTTGCAAGAGAAATTATTTCATCTTTCTAAACAACACCGAAGAAGAAAAATGACCTAGGTTAAATAGAATGTTAGCATAAGAGACATTTTCTTCAATGAAACTCTAAGTAAATTTAGGCCAAGAATTGGAAGAGTGTATTTTGGAACGCAGTTTAATTAGGAACTAGGAGGGGCAAGAAACCTAACTTGTTTCAAGGAGGACCACTGATAAATTCTTGTAATGCACTAAATTATACGGCTGTCTGACAGTAGAGCCTGATCTCAGTCATCTGGAGATTCTGGATCCTAGATTTCCAATTGGTTTGTCTGATTGCTCTCTTAAGACCAGTAAAAGCTATGTTAATGAGAATAAATACAACACACATTAAAAAACAATAATAAATTCCCACAAATTTTATAAGTAGTAATAAAATAAATTTCTGCCAGCAACCATGGACTAGAGAAATTGAAGCTAATGCCCAAGTAATCCCTTTCAAGCCATTATATTACTCATTCAAGAAGCACAGGACAAATATTTTTTTCATTTTTTTTTCTGGCAATAAAAATGTAAGCAAAGATCACAGCAAACCATTGTTTTAAGCAAAAGAAAACTTAAAGGACAGGATGGGGAAAAGATGTGCTCAGGTGCACACACTGAAGAAGCAGCAGCATTTCTTCAAAGGAAGGCAAGATTAGTGAGTTTTATGTGGAGAGTCTGGCACCTGCTGAGAAAACCAAAAATTGTGGAAATGCAATATCACAAATTACACACACTAGATAAAACCAGGGAACTACTAAAACCCATTAATTTACAGGTAGAACAAGGCCTATCCTTTCGATTTGTGAGTGTTCTCAAGAAAATACTTTTAAAAAGTATTACTGTGAATGAAACAAAATCCATATAAATTAAACCAATTTCACTGACTTTCAACATCGGCTCATGTGTGAGACTTGGTATTCATGTTTCTGTACATTCAAGAAACTTCTTTATCTAAAGTCAAGTCTAGTAGTGCCAAAATGCTGTGGGAAAGGCTGCCTGAATGGCACTTCCATCAAAGACAGATCATAGAAGTTCCAGAAAACTTTCAAGAAAGCCTGGCCTCCTGAGGCTTCCAGACCAGTTTTGTCCATCTCAAAAGAAGGCATACATTTTGGAGAAGCATCAAACTTCCACTTACTACTCAACAAAATCTTAAAGTTTGACAATTAACAAAGAATGTAAAATCTGAACACACAATCCTTTTGTGTTCTCTTTGGACATCATTTTCCCTTTGATCACCTTTATAATTTCAAAACAGAAAAGCATTAAGAAGATTTTCAATCAACACTGGCTCTGGTAAAGATTTGCTTTTTAGATTTGCTTTTTAGATTTCTTTGTAGATTTTCAGTAAAATCACCTTATGTTTAGTTTCAAGTCTAAAACATAAATAAAAGTAAAGACCAGTCTAAAATGGTTTCCATGTTTCCAGACTACAAATACTACATTTCAACTTGATCCACTCGGTATATTTCAGTGCTGACATACCCAAATCATGCACAACTACCACTAAACCTGTTGTTGAACTGGCATCTGGCTGGTAACGGGAAGTTGTGCAGAACAGGGTTTTCAAAGGCAAACTCAATCATTTTTCTAAGAAAGGGATCAAAAGAGCATCTTCCCTCTGCTATCCCTGTGAAAATCTACAGTAAATCCATTAATGTAAACTTTGACAGAATTGTGAACATATCTGCAAAATCAGACAATCAATTTAATTGAGAGCCATGGAACTCACCAGGGTAAAAAAAGGGTGTCTCCTGGTATGAATGTGATCTGCAAGGCAGAGTTTTGTGACCTTTTTCTTACAAGTCACACAGTCTTATCTCTGCTTCTAGGGCAATGCCACTACACACTGGACTAACCTGAGATATAAATCTAGACCATTGAAAACTTTCTAATCATGGGTTCAAACTGACTATACATGATACTGCTTTTGTGGTATATAGGAAATTTCCTTTTTCACTTTTTTTTTTTTTCAATCCAGTGAGGGAAACCTTGCACATACGGGGTATGTGCAGTGATATAATCATTATACATATTATCACTAATACAGTAAAGTAATATTTCAAAACACTGTAGAAAAAGGAATCCTCTTCTCAGATGAAATATAATATTGGCTATCAGGGCACGGAGCAGTTAGAATAAGTAGTTTGGGTTGGTCTCATCAATATCAACTATAATAACGGAAATATTTGCCCAAAACATACAGTGCATTTTTTTTCAATATATTGCACATAACGTACCTCCCCAAACCAAATGCAAAAAAGCTCATAAGTGGGATGAAAACATTCTACAGGTCAATAACTCTAAGCACACTAAGCAGAACAGTTCATTATGTTTAGTACAAGGCAGAGGCTTTGCTGACAGCACACATTGCCCCGTTGTCAATAATGTTGCTAAGATATAAATAACATTAAGTAAATTCTACTCTTCCCATCAGAGAAAGAAAAACTTTGCTATCCATGAGCTATGGAGCTGCTTAATTCAAATTTGTGTGATAGCTTCCCCATTACATTCCGGCTAACTGTTTATTTACGTGAGGCAATTCTAATACAGCTCATTAGAAGTTCCACGATAGCAGCATGAGCCAATGTAGAAGCACATCAGATGGGAACGGGAATATATAGTGCTGCTCGTGGGCTTCTTCATGTCCCTTTGCTTTAATTTGTTGCATTCCCAAGCCTAACATCACAATCCAGAACAGATCAGTTCACCTTACGCTTTTAACTCAGTGCTACAAAGCAGGTGGCAGCTGGATCATTTCAAATTAGTTTGAGGATCACCAGTTGTACACTTAACACAGTTTAGGTAAACTCTGAACTAACAGACCAAAAATCAAAGTTTCTTGTATAGTCTGAAATAATTGTAATCAGAATCAGCTATTCAGAAAAATTAAAGCAGCAAGGTTCACATACAGTCTGTGCACTTTGATTGCAGATTGGAGGCACGTAACTGCTACCCCCTCATTGAGACTCTTATTTGAAGTGTAACAGGGATGTGAAAGAGTAAGAAACAGCAAGAAAGAGGAAGATATGTGGTTCAATTCACTAGATAGGTTAGCCAGAAAAGCCAGAGGATATCACAGGACCTGAGGAAGAGGCAGAGCAACAAAAGAATTAGGATATAAAATTCTAGACAACAGTTTGTTTCTAAAGCTACTTCTGAGATGGTGGACTTGCACGCTACTTGTAACAAAGGTCTGAACATAATCTCTCAATGACAATGCTAACACACGTGATGCTACTCACACGCAAACACTCCTACAAGTTTTTTCCATTCTCCTGTCATCCCTCTGTACATTTTCAGCTACCTTTGTTTATAATTCAGGGATGGAGTGATGTTAGAAGCAGAAAATGACGTTATAACTCCTATCAGCAATGGCAGAACTAGCACACAAAACAGCACTGCCTAAGACAGAATAGCTTTAGAACTGCCAGAATTTGGGTTTTGTATTTGTAGGCCAAATTTAACAATTTCATGGTTATATTTCTGTAACTGTCTTAGCAGTACTAAGATAAATATTAGTACTGATACAGCAACACACCATTTGTGCTGTTTTTTTGCATTAGGAAATATATTTGTTAGAGGTTGCATGCTGTGCTAGTTACCATTCTGTGACAGACAAGACAAAAGTGTAAAATTTACAAGAGGCAAGCTGATCATGTAAGGGCATATATATGAACCAGAAATACTTTACCACAGCAGTTTGAACTTACATTTTATGAGGGTACAGCAATTTGCCCAGTGATTATGCAGTTTTTTAATAGTAGGCTATGGAAAATTTCAGACTGTTTAGTTTAAGTTACAGCCCAGTACTGATACAGGTGCATAATTGTAGACACTGAAAGATTCAGTCTTCATGTTGAGACAAAATTTGAAATTATCAACCAGAAAAAGGTAAATTGCCTCCTATGATGTATGCATGTCTTTCTCAACTTACCTTTTGGAGTGTTTTACTACATATTGCAGAATATACATTTGCAATTTAGTTACATCTTCTTCCTTCCCATAAACAAAGTGACAGGAAGCAAAGGAAAACATATATTGGCTGTGAGCCTGGCATCTTTTACTAAAGAAGCATACCTTGTACAACAACCCATAAAGGGATAAAAAGAAAGGTCTTAACCTCCACAGGGATTATATATTTTCCATGCTATATAAACATTCAAATATAAACTTGTTCTATAGATTGCAAGCTATCATTTGTTATCTACCAGTTTTACTTACTCTAGCCATACTTATTTGTGGACTGTATTATTGGATACACTCTACAGCGTGTCTCTCTGTTGAAAGGAATTTGGACTGGATGTATAACAAAGAACATATGTTCTTGTAGTCTGGAAATATGAATATTTTTTCTTGGCAAGATATATCCTGTGTTTTTCACCCTCTTTCTGAGGGTGTCTACTATGTTTTTTCTTAACATGTATTTAGTCCATTTTATCCTGAGCACTTTCAAAAGTGCTAGAATTTACTCCCATGGTAAGGAAAAAAAAAAATCTTGCTTGTAATGTTGATATGGCTGGATACCCTTACATCTGTCCAAGACAAGCTACCAGCTCTGTATCCACAGTATATTCTATGTCAAGACACAGTAAAGGGAAAGAGGTTCAGAACCAAGTAATCTAAAACACACTGTAAGCTCCATGAAAATTGCTGAAATTTTTAAATCCTATGACAGGAAGGTCTCTAAAGTCATCACTGATGACTGTAACTTCACTAAGCATCCTTTCCAACATGGAACTCATTAGGTATGTAGAGTTAGCGTCAACCCCACAAATCTTGAATGCCCTCGGTGATTACCATCAGAAAGCAAGCACAGATATTTCCTGATTGAAAATGAATCTGTAGCAAATACATGGAGGGAAACTATTCAGCACTGTAAATACACAAAGAAATACTCTTAATGTGTCTCTCTTCTGCAATAGGGTTGTAATCGGCTGTGAGAAACCTTAATGCTTCTAAGATAACGTCAGTGAAATAGCCACTATGATTCTCTAGAAATCATGACTGTTAGACATGATGTTTTTCTGTTGATGCAGCCAACATTCTTAATTCTTCACAGGAAAAGTTCTTCTCTGTGTAATCTTTACCATACAGGAGTCATGTATCCTTATGTGGGACCCTTATGTAATCTTTACAGTCACAGGAGCATTGATCCTTATGGGGGACCCTTCTGGTTTTCAGTGTGAAAATTCTGAAATTCTGTATTGGCTCTCAGGCCTCCTTGACTTGGTAGAGGTTTGAGCAAGATGCCAGCTGGAATTTACTTTAAAGTTTAAAACAGGATAATGATGTAAAATGGCCATCTGAATTGCTCCACAAAAAGATTGGTCTCTAAAATGCAATTTAGAATAACATAAGTTTTGAGTCATTTGGGGTGAAATTCTAGCTTCACTGAGAGACAAAAAGAATTTTCCAAGTGACTTCAAAGTGGTCAGGATTTCATTCCTTATATGCTCCAGATATTTTATTCAGAGGAGGAATAAGCTGTTGAAGTTTAAAAAATATGCTTCATTTAGTTAATTTTTAAATGCACCAAGATGCTGGAAGTATACCAATTCTTCAGTTGTAAATGAGGAAGAAAACCTTTGAAATGTCACTTTGAAGAGAATAAGCAGGCTTCTTATTAAAGGGTCTTATTTGGCAACAACAAATTGTAGCATGCCTTCCCATTCCTCATTCTCCTCTTATAACCATTATTTATTGCCATTACTGGGATGTGTTCTATAATTGGATTCTGGCACAGATCGGTGGAAAGAGAAAAATCTTTCCAATCTGATTCAAAATAGGTTTTACTTTGTAAAATACACATGCAAAGAGTGAAAGATTTTCTCTTTGCTCCCTAGTAGTAATTCAAACCATTTAGACATTTTATTGTAGGCAGACTTTAAATCTGCAATTTCTGGAGTTGTTTTTATAAACTATCTGTGTGTCTTGGTGTTGGAGTAATTTTTTTCATATTTATTGGATAGCTTTCTACTAATGGATTTTGGCTGAGCAAATAGCATGTTACTTTCAAGAAATACACTTTGAACGAAACTTGCCTCTCACCGAAGAGTCACATATTCTGCAGTTTTAAGTAAAACAAATGTGGGACTTTAAGTCAGTTAACAGTTGAAAATCAGGCATGCTGAATAGGCATGAATCAGTGATTCTACTTCAGTGTCTTTTCTGAAAACATATGGAAGGAATTAAGAAAAAATAAGAAAAGCATTTAAAGTGTAATAGTATCACATGATAACATATAAGAAAGAAGAAATAAAAAATAGCACAAGGAAAAGCTAAACCTTCTCCCTCTGTTTAGAAGATGGTCTTCCACAGCTGAAGAACTTTTTCAATCAACTGATTACAATGTAAATGGCCAAGCTGAGCACTGTCAGCACACTCACATACTCTTCAGCAAAGCACACACTGTTTGGACTTTAGGCTAACCAGAACAATACTCAGACAAGGGAATAAGAAAGAAAAATATAAGGAAAAGTCAAACTGTGCTAAACAGGAGGCTGGAAACATTTAACTAAAACATCAGTTTGTTTCAAAAGTTTTTCATTTCTATAAAGCTTAAGCTATAGCCACTGCCAGCACACACTAGTTAATAGCATAAGCCACTTAACGAATCAGAAGTACTCTATAGTTTTGACATAAAAATAATTGAAAACTTTTCTGAGAGTCACAGTACTTTTAGAGTCACAGCTGCTAACCAATGTCTATTTTGCAAGAAATTGTATCTTTGAGGACTGCTTTACCTCTGCCTGTTTGCCGCTGACAACTTTACAAAGGCCCCAGGATCCCCTTATTTGTGTCACGCCAACTCCGCTGCCATAGTTTAATGCGGCAGTGCAAGTGGCATTTACTATTAGGTGGACTTGGCACGAGGTGAGTTACAAACACATGCAATATTGCTTCTCCTAACAGAGCTTTAGGGGAGAGGTACATTCAGCTTCTGATTCGTGACAAGCAACAGATGTGTAGCACCATCTTAAATTTGGGCAACTAACTTCAGAAGATGCCTGTTTGTGGCCTACTTTGAACTGAGAGAGAAGAGCTATTTCACTTAAAAGCAAGCAGAGAGACATTCTGTATACCAGTTCCTCCTACTGGAAACCCAAAACAATACCGCAAACTTGCAGAAATGTTCCAATTTCTGTGCAAATACACTGTTTCTAGTGCCAGCCATTTTGAGTCTTATTTTAAAAGCTTACTACCAGCTTGTTTTTATTAGGTGGTGGAAAACATTTGACTCAACCATTTTAAAAGCAAAAAAAACCTAAAATATTTTCTTTCTTTAAAAAAGCCACAGAACTGCCACTGAGAATTTAATATGCATCTAGAGTGGTGTTACATACAAAAAGTGTTAATTTTTTTCAAATATTGATAGTTTTAATTTCTCTGTATGTTTGTGAGGTCACAGAGGAGAGAAATACATATCAGATATCTCTGAAAATGTAAATGTTTAATGAAAGATCTGGTTAAACTTACAAATCAGTTTTTTGAATGCTTTCCAGGATAAACACAGCCTATGAGTATTTCTCTGAGTAGGGTTTATCATGTGTGCATCAATAAAGAAAATGGCAAATGACCCCCAACCCTTCAGATTAATGCACACATATCAGGATATGTGTTGTCTTCCAAAGAGAACAGTGGCTTTCATTAGAATTTTGGATCTATCTCAGCTTTTCATTATTGAAGTATAATCTTAAAAACTTTCCTGAAACTCTATCAGGAAGAGCAAAGCTTAAGACTTTAGCAACAAGTATAGTGCTCT
Source organism: Tetrax tetrax (assembly GCA_009806455.1). Taxonomy (NCBI): domain Eukaryota; kingdom Metazoa; phylum Chordata; class Aves; order Otidiformes; family Otididae; genus Tetrax; species Tetrax tetrax. The sequence goes on along the minus strand of WHYT01016573.1, from coordinate 68,918 downwards.
AGAAATAGGTGACCTAAACTAAGATACTGTAAATAAGTCACAAGGACTCTCTGTAATGAATACAGTAACATAATTTTTTCACAAGTGCATGACCTCTAAGAAGCATAGACTTAAAGCAAACAATCATACATTACAGTGGTACCTTTTGCAGAAATATCTCAGCAAACAGGGTAAAGTGATATGTACTTAAGTATGAATCTTAAAATACAATGTCTAGCCTGTAGAATACTGTAGGTCATGACAGGGTATATAACCAAGTGAAGTAAGGAAAATATTATAAACACAAATATGCATAAGCAAATTAGAGAATAAGAAAGAACAAGAGAGAGTTGCTTTCTTTGAAGAAGATCTTTCCTAAGACGGTGACTGACTGATGTGATGACTTGTTTAGCAAGCCAAATGGTGTTAATCTCAGCTAGGGTAAATACTAGAACAGAATAATGCTCTATGTCACCCCCTCTATTTGTATATGTTTACAGCTGTTCCAAGCGTGCTTTCCATAAAGGAGTGTAGTGATTTCTATATCGATTTTCACATCAATAGTTTACAGCAGTTGAAAAAGAAACCAAAAATTCCTGTGCTCTACCAGAAGAAATAAAAAACTGATTAGTTAATATAATTTCATATCCTAAGTGAAAAGGGGACTGTCTCTGAAAGTATGATTCATCCACCTTCCTGAGCACTAGAGATGCTCAGTCAAGTATAGTGGTAGTTGACAGAACTGCCAGGTGACAATGGAGACCAAGGTGTACTATAACAGAACAACCCTGCACAAGGAAAGAGCCTGCATCTGAGTCTCATCATTTTCATATAAGCTGCCAAGCATATCTGTTCAAACTAGCATTTCTTAACATACCAAGTCATACCAGCCCTCCAGGGCAAAAGAAATTAAACTATCAGTTCCTATTCACCACTAAAAAAAACCCTTAAACTTTGTTTCACGTTGAGACACCTCATTAGGGGTGGGTACTTAAATCTACAGACAGCATTATAATAAGTAATAATTAATTAAAATATTTTTAAAACATAACAATTGAGAATTTAAACCCTTTAGAAAATTGCAAAGACTAGGCATGTGACTATCTGGAGGCAACAATTACTGTTACTATCTCTAGAGAGTACTTGGCCCAGACATGTCTATTAATACCAGACTTATTAGGTCTTGACAGCTTATAGGACATCTGTTTGTTTCATTTCCCTTTAGTCTCGCCAAATGCTAGCAGCAAAAATCATACAGACTTTTTTCCTACTTCTGCATAACTTGAAAGACTTTTTTGCATATATGAATTTTGACAATAAACAAGATCTTCTAGTGTTCTGTATCTGATATGTATGTACAGGCATGTGTATTCAAAGAACTGCAAAGGTGGGAAAATTTCTTTAATCTGAAGACATTTATCTAGGAATAAAGGTGCAGTTAGTGGAGCTAACAAACATTCCTCAGAGGTAGGAGGGTTTTAATAGATTTGGGTTTTAATCTGAACTTAAAAAAAAGTTTGCAGAGACCAAAATACCTCAGCAGAAGTTTTTCACAAGAGATTTCCTCAAGTATTTCAGTGTATTGCAAAATTCCAAGAAAGTATTACAAAATTTCAGAAAACAATATTGAGGCTTTTGGTATGGCTTTCCCCATTTTTCCACCTTTTAACATAAACTGAAGAAAAAAAGTCAGTACACAGATGCTGACCCAAATAAAGTTCATTCTAAGGTACAAAGTACAGGTTCTAAACTAAGCTGGAAGCAGTATTTTAGTCCATCTTGCATTTTGCTAGACTGTTACAGTATCCTGAATCTAGATCCAAAAGGCATTTCTTTCCCATGTTGTTCACAATTCTTGTAAAGCTTCTATTGATCTTGGCCAGTATTTCAAAAGTAATAATACAGATGAGATTTAAATATCACTAACTAAAAAAAAAAAAAGGAGATAGTCACTTGTCTATTATAAATCAACCCCAGACAGTTTCTGATGCTTTGATCCAGGTATTTTTCCTACGACTATTTGCCAAACAGTTAAACTATTTAATTTACAAGAATCCAGCTTTGCACACTCATTTGATCTTCATATGTCTGTATAAACAGTTTGTTTAATTTTTTCAAATAACTTTATCTTTCATTATAAACTTCATGTGAATAATATAATTTCATACACATACATTATTTGTAATTATTTTTTTAAAATTAGTCTCACTCAAGCTTTAAGTAAGGTCCTTTCACAGAGTCAATCCATAGATTTTTTTATTTCAGTTTAAAGCTTGTTTGGATACAGGTTTCTTTAAACATTTTCACTCCCAAGAATCTCATTTCCAGTAAGAACGTTCTGGATTATAGATAGTTTCAGAACCAAAATTTGATTTTCAATTATTTTTTGACACTTACTGAAAATTTACTGATCTAAATTATTAGTGAATTAATAATCATTAAAAAGTCATGAAGTACTAAAAAATTATTGAAATGAATCAAAATTCTTAACAAGCAGAAATAGCTTTTGCACAAAATTGCAGCAACTCTGCAGTTTCAGATACATTTTGAGATACATGTACGTGATGGCATGGTTCCCTATAAAGTATATTAACATGAGTCAGAAATAATTATATAATTTATGATCACTCTGTGACAAACCAAATAAATGTATTTCAATTTCTATCACGTGATTTATTCTATCACTTATGCCAGCTGAGAATCTGATACAACCGTGTTATAAGAGTCCCACAACACATCTTGGATTTCACTGGGTCTGAAGTAAATATTTGATCACAATATTGATAGGTAGGTTTCCAGCATCTCTTTCACAACAACAGTCATGATTTTTTTTGGTACATTCATAACGCCCTATTTTAAATAACTACAGAGCTTTCATTGTGCAAAAGAGAACGTTACATTCCCACCATCTTAAATCTGACCTAGTTAAGATTTAGCATTATACCATTTACTTATGGATTAGAAAACATGAGTTTTACATTCATAAGGAATTGGAAAGGATTTTTCCAGATATTCTTCCCCAGGAAAATATGATGCAAATTATAAACTGACTAGTTCAAAGAGCTCCTAAACTTGTATTTGCATGCATTTCTTGGTTGTATTTTTTAACCTATTTCCTGAATAGTGAAATTGAATAGCACATTAAATCAATTAAGAGTTGGTGAAAGTTTGTGACTAGGATAAGTTAAAAATTTTAAAACCGCACTATATTGGTACTTGTTATCTAAATTACAGTATTTTATTTAATTACTAACAATAGTTTGCCTTTAGCTACATTCACAAGAATTATCACAGAAAGCTAATGTCATTATTTATCCTACTGTGCCCAGGAGTTGTATAGGTCTCAGATTTCAATTTTTTAATCTCTACAAACAGAATAGTCTTGCATTACAGCTTTATACAAAAGACTTGTTGTCAGACTTTCCTCTGTATGTTATTTATCTTCTTATTACACTGGATTTTAACATGACAAAAATCCTATATTGTAAAATATAGATATATAAAATATATAGATAGTCCTTACAACTGTAGTGGAACTTCAGATAGGAAAGGGAAACTGGCAAAAATATCTATTTCTTTTTCATTTCACATTCTGAAAAATCTCAAAGTGACGAATAAAAATAAAATGAAATAATACACATACAGTGTTAATATGCCTGTATATTTTAACAGCATTATTAATTTATCTTTCCATAATTTCCTTTTATTTTAGAGGACATAGGTTAATTCACAGTGGCTTGAAAGACAGAAAAAAGCCCAGTTTCAAGTTATTTTATAAGGCAAAGTAAGACTGCCATCACCAGAGAAAAAAAATATTTCTGTCCAAAGACAGCAGAAGTGAGTTGGATCTCTTGTCTAGGATACTTGGACTTAGACACATATAATCATTCCCTGTTTTCTTTCCAACATGCCCTCACTCCGTCAGGGAGCAGCAAGGGCCAGATGCTCCCTCAGAGCTGGGGAGCCAGCAGCAAGGGGGATACCATAGACAGCAAGGCAGGGACCTTGCCAGCCAGAGGCTTGACATTCTCCCAGTTTGCTTGTCTGTCTTTCCTCACCACACCAAACCCCAGTACTGTGACTGGGATTAAGGGTGACCTAGCAAAATTCATCCATTCAGCGTTTAGTATATGAAGAAATGGATCAACTACCAACTGTGTAAAAACTACAGTAGATCAACAGTGGGTAGGACAAGGATTAGCAGAAAGAATATGGCTGATGAACACTGTTGTCAGGGTTCGATCCCTACCAGACATATGCAGAAAATATGAGTAGTGCTTATTAGAAAGAATACAGCAAAAGAGATAAGGCTCTCTAGGAAAAAGCTGGGATGGAAGAGGAATTAAAGGAGCCAAGGTTCGTTGGCTCCCAACCCTCTAAATCCTCAAGACAAGTTCCAATTTCTTAACAATTCTGAAACTTAGTATCGCTGAATTGTATTAACACAGCCAAGTACCAGTAAAACACTTCTTCCAGGTGGCGTCTAACTTCAATAAATATAGAACAATTCCCAATCATAAAATGGCTCCCATGGCACTTTTATTACAAGAGAGATGTTGCTGTTGCTTTCTCCTTTAATCTGTTATAAGCATCACAGTTTAGGTGCTGATTTGCCTCACGCAAAGCCCGTGGCAACACATGACAGGACATCATACCAATCCTATACCCACAAATCCAATCATATCTTAACCCAGCCCCTCTAAACATGGAATAGAGTCAGCTGTATGGTTAAAACAAACAAACAGAATACTCCACATGCAGAAACATAAAAATAGAAGGATCCTTCTTGGATGGTTGGAAGAGTTTTATCACTAAAATCTAAAAAGCTGTCTGCTCCTTCTTTCTGAAGCATTACAAACCTAGATTTTTCTGTTTACACTGTCTTAATGCTACCCCAGCTACCTAAATGTGTGCTTCAATTTCCACTAAATAATATTTTTTAGATAGCAGAAAGAAATGGTGCAAGCTTTTCCAGAAATCTTGACCATTTGTAAAGACTTTATCCTAAAATTGAGTTGCAGAGCATTCCTTACATCTATAAAAACATGCAGAAGTTCATAGATCTATCACTTAATAAGTAGTCTGTAAAAAGGCCTACATGCATCATGGTAAGATAATATGTGGAATAGTATATGCAAATCATTAAACATTGAATAATATAAGAACAGGAGTTTACTGTATCAAAGTAAACATACTAGCAGCTTATTTCAACTTAGCTTTAGTTAGGCTAACAAAAAAATAGATAACTTAGAAACATTAGAAATAAGTGAGATGAGTTTTCCATGAAAAAACCAGCTTCACTGCAGAGTATCCAACAGAAATAATTTTAACTTTGTTTATATTAAGATAAAATGGCATTCTAATATCTCACTATCTTATCTAGATAATTTTGTTAGTGCTTCAGATAATGAAAGAAGCATCTGGCAGCAGAACAGCATTCTTCTGTCACAGAATCTATGTTCTACACAGACTCCTATCTGCAAATGAAGATTGAAACTTACTTTTGTGAACTAACATAAGTTATGAAAGATTTTCTAATCTAATCTATTATATTCCTCTTACTGATCTTTAAATCAAATTTTAATTTGTCTTTATATCTGTTCTTCCTTCTTCCATTTTTTTTCTTCAGTATGCATATAACCACTCATTGCATGATTTCACTCATTGCACAACTACGTAACAGGCATCTTCTGTAACGTATCTCTATTTCATTGTTCTTTATTGTATACATTTTACTGCATATTAAGGGTTTGATGTAAAAATCCTTTTTTATCTATTATTATTAAAGACTGGTCTTTTTGGAGCAGGTTCCCTGAACTCCCTTAACTCACAGCTAGCTTCATCGTTGCCTGAATCATTTGGGACAAAGAATGAGAACAGCTGAAGATCCCCAAGTGCTTTCTACAGTCAATAGCTTTGCTATCTTGGTCTCAGAATAAAAGAAAAAAAAATCATTTCCTTATAGAGCTAACATTTAAAAAATGCACTCTTTGCTAAATATTTCAACAAACATCACACATTATTCTTTCGGACAATATCCAACTTGCAACAGAATATTAATTTACGTACTCTTTTTAGTGTAGTCCTGCTTAATTCAATACCATAACATTTTCCAATAGAAACAGTATAACTCAAAAGTATTTTGAACACTATTATTCTAAAGCTCAAGTCAAAATACTCTTCACTTAATGGACATTTCATCTGAATCACAGAATCCCAGAATTGCAGAGCCACTGAGGTTGGATGGGACCTTTGGAAATCATCTAGTCTACCCCCTTGCTCAGAGCAAGGGTCACCTAACGCAGGCTGCTCAAGACTCTCTCCAGTTGGGTTTTGAATATTTCCAAGGATGGAGACTCTCCTACCTCTCTGGGCAACCTGTTCCACTGTTTGATCATCCTTATAGAGGAAATGTTTTTTCCTATGTTTAAATAGAATATATTGCATTTTAGTTTGTGCCCTTTGCCTCCTGTTCTGTCACTGAGCACCACTAAGAAGATTCTGCTTCTGTCTTCTTCACCAATCTACCTCCTCTTCTTGAGGCTGGACAGTCCCAGCTGTCTCAGCCTTTCCTCGTATGAGAGATGCTCCAGTTCCGTAATCACCTTTGTAGCCCCTTGCTTGTCTCACTCCAGTAGGTCCATGTCTGTCTTGACACAGTACTCCAAATGTGTCTCATCAGTGCTGAGTAGAGGTGTAGGTTCACCTTCCTTGACCTTCTGACAATACTCTGCTCTGTGCAGTCGCAGATCCCATTGCCTCTTTTGCTACAAGGGTGCATTGCTGGCTCATGAGCAACTCGTTATCCAGCAGGAAACCCAGGTCCTTCTCTGCCAACTCCTTTCTATGAGCAGTCTTTTCGTAAGTAGCCTTGCAATGACATTAGCCAACTCCCTCAGCACTCATGGGTGCACTCCCATCAGGTTCTATGGAACAAGAGCTTGAAAATTAGGATTTCCATCTATGGAAATGGAGACTAACAACGTTATCTGTCCCTGTAAATATTTGCTGAAATATTCTTAGTCTATTGCACTTAACACAGTACAAAAATGCTCCACAGAAGAAGCTAAAATGCTCAGTAATTGAAGGGAATTAACAACACATGTTACTACTTCTCCAATCTGCACACTAAAGATCCACGACTTCACTTCTTACTGAAACTTATCTATCAGAATTCTGCAAAATTTATATACACCCAGTCCACAGTTCCTGACTAATATATCCCATTCAGGATGCAATAACTCCTGCAGTTGTTCTTATATTTGTTGTTTGGCACCATGGCAGCTTTAAACATAAATCCTGTTTCTCTTGATTCCATCACAGCTTCAGGTTTCAACCTCCCGTAGTCCGAGGGCAGGAATATTTCAGTGGTTCTAATACAAATACCTTTCCAATTATTAGAATAAACTAATATAAAAGTATTCTTCCTGTAATTTTCTTTGAATTATAAAGTCATATTGTAAATTGCCAAAAATTTCTAGCAACGT
>WHYT01016573.1:0-60528 GCA_009806455.1 Tetrax tetrax | reverse complement strand
AAAAAAAAAAAAAAAAAAAAAAAATCAACCTATCAGGAACAATTCAATATATTTTTTTAATTTAATTTAGGTTACAACAAGAATTCAACTCCCTTTTAGACACCTAAAAGATTAAATGAAGGTCCAATTAATAAATACACAACAGTAACAAAGAACACAGAACTAAGCAATTCAGTAATTTCTAATAATTAATCCTACTTATGTGGGTTGGCAATAATACGAGCATTCACTAAAGTAATAAAGAGTTCTCTTCTTTAATATTTTGAAATAGATCCTTAACAGCATTAATAAATTTTATTATTTCATTTAATAGTAAATATAGTTATGCATGGCAGTGTCTGAATGTATGATGTAAACCTTCCAAATTAATGGAATTAGGAACTGGAAGGACAAACGTGTGCTTGAATGAGATCAGAAATATAATTTTTTTTTTTTTTATTAACTCTAGTTGTTTAGATGTAAAGGTCAAATGATCCCAAGAAAGGAATAGAGTGTTAAGAATGTTTAGAGAACATACAAGAGATTTAAGAATTGCATTCCATAAAGCACTCCATAAAGTACGCATGATCTTTAGGTACACCCTTTCTAGCTCTTCAATAGTTTTTCCAGCAATTTAACATCGAGATGACTCTTGACAAAGCATATCATTAATACTGTGCATCTGTGACCAAACTGTAAAGACTTTAAAGTAACTTTTACCAATATATGGACAATTTAGTAGCTTGTCAGTGTCTATTCAGGGCGACTTCAGATTTTGAATTAAACTTTTCTACCTGACTTGCAAACAGTAGGCTTCTTGTGATTCTCAGCCTGAACACTTCCATTCCTTCAAAGACCTTCTGTTTTGACATATCATTTAACTGAGATTACTTTCTAGAAGAAAGAAAGTATTGCTGTTCCAGTAGATCCAGATGGTGGTTTTTCCTGTCCGAGTTTTATCAAATTATTTAAAATAATGTCTACAGAAACATTTGTTTAACTATGCAAAACTCAAAGTTCAAAACAATTTCTTACATGATTCAGTGCCAGATATCTTAATTCTGCAGGCCAGTAGCATCATATTTTCTATTGTTCTTTTCAGTCTGCTTTCACATATTTTTGTATCATATTTAGGAAGATTGCCTTTTTGTATTCAAAAGGAGCCCATACATGTTTACAAAATCATTTCTGTAATATGGCCAGATGGAAATTTGACATGAAATGAAGACACTGAAAGGATTCAACGAGGGACTCAGTTTCTTGAATTTACTAGCATGAAGGCATTTTGAAACCGTTTCCACTAAAAGCTACTCCCTGTGATACACTGGTATTTTTTCACCATGAGAAAAGATTACTAGCTATAAGAGAACTTCCCACTTCTTCTGCACAAGTTTTTTTTGTACCTCTACCTTGAAGGATGAACAGTATTAGGAAAGATAGGGATGCCAGAATGTAACACTTATTATCTTTATAAATGTCTTTTTGGTCTTGAAGACTAAGAGGTATTAGCAAGGTGTGTCTTGAATGGACCACAGAAATTTTCACGCAGGAACAGTCACTGCTTACAGATCCAGCATTTTTGAAACTCTTACACACCTTGTTTCACTGATTGTATTGGAAACGTACTACAATCCTTGCCAAACCCGAGGAAAATACAAAGCAAAAGCTGTGTATTTCATTATAAGATTTTTTTTTTTTCCTTCCTCTGCTCATGGTTCCTATGTTCCTCGGTTCGATCAGACACACAACCTTTCCGAGATCCTTATGGGCTCTTAAGCAGGCAGCTGCAGAAGCGGATTCCCAAGGCAGCTCAGCTCCATTTCAGCGAGGAAAGAGTTAAAGAGCTCGGCGTTCCCCCGTGCCCGGGAGGCAGCCTTTGTGTTTAACTTTGGCAGGGGCTCGGTTTGGGCTGGAGGTTTGTTTTAATTGGGGGAAGGGGAGCAGAAAAGAGGGGACGCTCTGACTTCTCCAGTCTGTCTCTTCCTTTTACTGATTCAGCGGAGGTGGAGATTTTTCCAATCCCACCCAGTCAGAGGCAGGCAGGAGGATCTGGTAAGACTATCCCAGGAAAAGCCGCTCGGAGGAAACTCTCAGCAGCCGCAGCATGAGCGGGAGCCGGGGCCCGATCCCGGGCTCGGCGGCGCGCCGGGGGTGAGTGCGGGTTCCTCGGCCGGCGGAGGGGCGTGCGGGGCCCGGAGCCTCCGGGCGCTTCCAGCACCCCCTGGGTAACGCTCCAGATACGGGTTGGGTGAGGATGGTGCTGTGAGAGGGAGAACCAGAGACAGGCACAGGGTACAGGCTGCAAGGGAGGTAGCACTGATCTGGAAGTGCACGCTGGACGGGAGCTTTTGACAGCGTCACAAGCGCAGAGTGCTTTCTTTTGTGTTAGGGGAAGAAACGTAAGGCAATCATGCCAGCAGCGAAGAGCGCTCGCTGCCTGGGCTGATGCGGGAGACAACGGGAGAAATCCATCTTGTCGGCAGCGCTTCTTGCAGCGCTTTCGTGCCCCGTCTCCTTTCATTCGCTGCTGTTCCCATCTCAGCTGCTTCTCGGGCAGATGAACCACCCTTAACTCTTTAGCTCGCCTTTAACGCTTGGAGCAATTCCCTTTCCAATCCTATAGTCTCTCTCCTCGTGAATCTGGGCACGGGAATTGTTCTTGCTCGGTAGCCCTGGCAAGCCGGGAGGTTTGCTTCTCCGCATCTGCGGCCGCTTGTGCAGTGGAGGAGCGCAAGCACGCACACGCGTGTGGCCGCCAGATTGTCACAGCCGCCTCACCCACTCAGGGCATTCACATCACACGTGGAGGGCATCACTACGGTAACTTATTACAAAAAGTGATTACGGATGCTGGTATGTCACTTATATGAGGCAGTTTGCATGTTATGACAATATAAATACTTGGAAAATAGAGGAATGAATGACTATCAGGAATCCATAAGAAAATATCCTTAGAAATTATTATATTAAAATTGTTCTAGTTTTGCTTCTTATAGAAAAGTTTCTTCTGGTAAAGGGAAGAGAAAGTAATTGGCAACTTTGTTCCTAGCTTTGCATGCTGGCTGTATGATTGCCATGCTACCATGTTCATATGAGATATATATATAATTCTCACAAGAAAATGTCATTAAATAAGAAGGATGCAAATATAACCACTACAGCAAAGGGCTGTGAGTTCTGTTCATAGCTGTATCACATTTACTCAGGCAACTATGAACTTGGGAAAGTCACTTAAATGGTTACTGATTCAGTTTTTCCGTTTGTAAATTGGGAAACCATAGTCATAGTAAATAACAAAAGTATTAATACTTGCCTGAAAAGACTTACAGTCAAATGCCTGTTGTTTATGATTTAGAGACCTAAAGTGAAAGCACTTACATCATGCAAACTGTTGTTAATTGCCCCAAGATATCATTGTAAACAGCACTTAATGAAGAAGGACTTACTTAGTATATCAGACTTTAAAATCAAGTGCTCACAGTTGGTCAGATCCTCATCTCAAATACACTGATACAAAAGACTGTAAAAGTGGATCCCTGGTCTGTGAGGGCTAGCACTCTACATGCCAGGCAGGAATACTCGGACTAACATTGCATTTCCTGCCGTACATAGGTACACACACTTCCCCAGACCACACACAAGAGAAGAGGGTAATAGTAGTAAATATTTATACTGTGACTGCCTCCAGAAGCACTATCAGTAAATTGTCTCCCACATTCTTTCTCTGGTAAATTTCTTGCTATAAACTCTGACTTCATAGCCCCATAGGGAATAAAATTCAGATGCATCTATTTAAAAGGATCCTCCCAAATCCTTCATGCAAGTGCCTAGAAATCAGAAAGTTATAAATACTTTACTTTCTACTCTTCTTTTGGCAACACTGCAGCACTGTGTCTTGTTTTGCAGATACAAGCCACATAAAATCTTTATCTTAAATTAAACTGAGGTTTCTAGGAAATGGACTTGAGTGGTCTCCTTGGTTTCACTGGAGGTGTAGTTTCCACACCCTCTGCAGCAGGGAGCCAGCTCTGATGCTTACACATAGGCATCCCACTCACCAGGACAGAATGCTATGATACATCCTTTCCTACTTGGAAATGTCATGAATGGTTGCTCAGAATACTAAACCAAGCCTGTTTTATCTTAAAAGAGCTTAATTTTTTATAAGCAGCTCTTGGCTAAGTACTGAACATGAATTGCAGTGACATTCAGGAAACAAACGACAAAGTTTGAAGGGCTTTTCCTGGCCAGAGGTCTACCCTGAGACTATAAGAGTCTTACTCCTAATATTTAGGGACTTTGGAACTGGTCCAAAATGTGATGTAAATACATGTATTTTCAGTCTTCAATTGAAATCCAGGTAATTAAAGTCAGGAAAACAATATAAAGCCTCGTTATTGCAATATATCAAAAATGCTCAGAAAATTAACAAATTTACTACCTTTAGTTATTAATGCAGTGCTGTTACCTTACATGTTCAAAGAAAAAATAGTAACTTTTATTTTTAGCTAAAATATCATTCAGCAGTGTCCAAGGACTCTCTTTGCTGGTACAACTTTCTTGCAAGACTATTTTGAAACAGAACTTCATCCACTATATTTTTTTCCATTCGTGTACAAATTCTGTCCCAAACTAAAAGGGGTTAGCAGGATCTCATTTGTATAAGCTATCAATTACTTATGGAATTTTTTGTGTTTGCCTTTTGTCAGACAGTTAAGCACAGTGATTACAAGCAGGTGTTTATACATAGGTGCTGTACAGACTGTATATTCAAATACCCTTCCTAAGTGAGAAACAGAATGCATTAGTCTACCTGTTGTATTGATTCTGTTTATTTTTATTTTTGCTTACTGTTTCTCTCTGCAGGTGAAGATGGGAGAAGTATCTCACTGAAATACTGAAAAAACTCCCATCTCACTGAATTTGCTCTTTCGGGACTTCAGAATGGAAGCCTTGTGTTTAAGAGTTTCCTTGCTGCTGCTGGTTCCAGGATTTGTCCTCAGCGACAGCTCTGACAGATATGTTGCCAATCAAAGTGACTTGGGAAACTACCTTTCCACTTTCTCAGGGATGGAATCCAGCGTACTCCTCACCACCAGACAGCCCCTGGTGTCCAACCAAACTGTCAAATGCTCCCAGCAGACTAAGATTGCTGAAACTTTTAAATACATTAACACGGTGGTATCTTGCGCTATTTTCATCGTTGGAATGGTTGGGAATGCGACTCTGCTGAGGATCATTTACCAGAACAAGTGTATGAGGAATGGCCCGAATGCACTGATAGCCAGCCTGGCACTAGGAGACCTTATCTATATTGTCATTGATATCCCTATCATTGTGTACAAGGTAGGATACAACAACAATACATTCTAATTGCAGTTTCCTTACGTGTACACTGTCTGTTCTCTATGGTTACTTCTTGTTAGTGCTCTTTTGTGAATGAACAGTCCACTTCAGGAAAAAAATACAACCCCTCCTTGTTCTGCCACAAAAACCTCCCTCTCAGGTCTCACCTCCATAAAGAGAAAGTGCATCTCTTTTAAAGATGATGTAGCTCTTAACCAAAGCACAGCCTTGGGCATTTCACAGGAACTCTTCATTTATTATAGCTGCTATAGCTAGCAAAAGAATTTATGAGGAAAACTTTTTATAAACTGTTCTCTTCTTTGATGGACATACAGTATTGGACTAGTTGCTATTTTTGGAATATCCTATCCTTACTTTATGTTTATACAGAAAATATTCTGTGATCTGCAGGCTTCATGTTACAACTTTGCAGAAAGAGATTATGTCAGTTAAGTTGAGCGTTAAGATTTTAATTTAATATCCATTAGCAGCAGATTCTCAAAATTATTCCAAAGTTCGTAAAATCAATTCTATCAGATAGAATTTTTGAAATATTACATTTCATGTGGATTTATCAATGTATAAAAAGGATCCTCAGCAATTCTTTAATCTGGTATAAAGTTATCTTGTCCCAGTTTTTTTATCTTCCATTTTAATTTAACAAAGCAATAAAGCAGTGCTTTTTCTGATGCAACATAGGTTTACTAATGTAACTTGTATGATTCCAGGATAGGCTTGAACGAACAGAACTGAGTCCTTTTTTAATATACCTTGCTGATATTAACTTATCTTAGAAAATTGTCAAAGAACTTAGTAAGCTTCTAATTGTATCTTTATGGATTGTATACAGGTGCATAGCTGACAGGATATTGCAATTCTTCTTTCTTTTCTCAGGAAAAACGTAAGGTGCTTCTATTAGTAAACAAACACTAAGTGAGATAATGAAAAAAAACCCCACATTCCTCACAATTTTGGCCCTTAAAGATAGTAGATACTTAACTTTTATTCACATGTGTTCTAAACAAAACATTTTTAACACATAACTTACTAATAACCAGTGTCCTGTGGCTTCAAATTGGATCTTAAACAGTGAATTGAAAACACATATTTTGTCTCTATAGAACTATTGACCTGCATTGTAATGCAGGTATTGACAGAACAAGATAATAAATATATGAATTCATTAATGGATTACAAATATATACATGTATGTACATTACATTCGTACAGAGGCACATAACTATGATAAAATACAGTACCTGTTTCTGATCTTCCAATAGTATACATTACAGATAAGTATTTTATCTTTAATTGGTTTTAATATAATATGAATTTGAAGACTGTTAATAATAATGCACGTGATTTAATGGAAATTCTAGTTTTCACTTTTCAATATTCTACCCGGAAATTTAAATTATCAATTTGTTGATAAGATAGCAGATATCTGCAGAGTATTATGGATTGGTAAGTTGATGAGAAAGATTAGCCTCTGCCTGATTTGAGATTCACTAGTCTTCCCTAGCTATGTGGATGCCTAACCGGACATGGCATCGGGGTTCTGCATATTTTCATTATTCTTAGTGAACTGGACTCATGGCCTGGACTACATCTCCCATGATGCCTTACTGTTTCCTCACTGGTAAATTATTGTGATGTCTTTACAGATAATTGCTAAGGCAGTGTTCTTACTTCTCATGGTATTCCTGATAATAAATTTTAAGGAAAAGTAGGTTTTTTTCAGAGCTGAGTTTAGAAAACAACAGGTATTATTACACAACTTTTTCTAACCTTTCAAGAGCTCTGCTGCTTCTTCACAAAGAAGAGTGGAAATCTGGAATTAATTTTACCTTTCAGAATTGCCTTTATGCTTTGAATCTTTTCTTTAAGTCTAATTCTTTACTTTCAATACGTTTTTTCTATTAATTTTCTGACACTTCTTTGGCATTCTATAGGTTCACTTGCCTTGCTATATCTTATCTGATGAGCTCAGCTGTGATTCTGAATATCTCTGGAGAAATGACGTTAGCCTATATGAAATTTATTTCTATACTGCAGAGAAGTATTTGACAAACAAAGGCTGCAAATGAAACTGCAGCTCCTTGATATAAATGTATGTCAATTTCCACAAGTAGGGTGGCAGAATCAAAAATCGTATTTACAAGTACAATTCTAGCTTTTATAATTTTTGAGTGCTTAAATCTCCAAAATAAATTACTTTAAAATCACCATATACGACCACCTTGTTGTATAATGTTAGCTGCATGTACAGGGAAACATTTATAGCATTTTATGAGGGGGCTCTAGTACTTCTGATATGAAATTCTATTATTATTTATAGTCCATTTTTTCATATAAACCATTTAGCAATATGTCTACTTACATTAGGAGTTGATTTTAAAGTTTTTTAAATGGTATTCCTCTTTGTATCACTAGGGATCCTAAGATCTGCGCACCATTTATCTCTTCTTGTTGAGTGATAGTATGAAGGATGGCCACTGGAAATACCAGAACTTGAAAGTGGAAGTGACAATCTTAAAAATTAAAGTGGTTTTATTTCTGTTTTAAAGTTTAAAGTTTTAAGTATTTTGTACACTTAGTTCTGAACTTCATTTTAAAGATTCTTTTAGCTTCAGAGTCAGCCTCGTCTTAAACCATGTATCCTATATAAACAAATGGTGTCAAACACTTAATACGTTATAGGTCAGGTATTCATTTTTAGGGGGACAAAACAGCTCTGAAATCAGAATTAGAATAAACAAGCATTCGTCTCCATACTAAAGTGCCCAGTATTACAGTATTAAGACAACCACATCATATAGAACAAAGTGTGCAATACTATGCAATTATAATGAAATATCAGAAATAGCTATAACAACTTTCCTGAAACATAAGGTAGCCTTAACTATTTTGAAGCTACTTTCGAAATAGAAGTAGGTAATGTTACTGATTTCAAACCCTTGAAAAGAAGTAGCTATAAGATTATAGTAACTGAAAATTTAAGGTCCAAAGATAATTGAGTTCATCGTTCTGTTATGTATTTACACAGCTAAATATGTGATGCTGGGAAGAAAAGAAATTATGTAATACATGTCAGCTAAAGGTATGGTCACAGGTGTTTGACATTTTAATCCTTTCTTCACAGTACAGTAAGCTCAAAAATTCCCCCTTACTTTCTCCAATTACTCTAATTATCTAGTGGATTCCCTTTAGCAATTTGTTAAACCAATTGAGATGTGAGTAATATTCACTAGCCTCCTTTGAAGATATTCTGGATGTATTAAAGCCCCATTACACTCAATTACCACTAGTATATCCACTCGTAACAAATCAATATTAAACATTGTAACAAATTGAGTTTTAAGGATGGATTTATAACTGACACCCTTCCTGTAATAGACTAAATTAAGACAATTTCATTTTCAATCACCTGTTTATAGTACCTGGACCCTAACAGTTTCATCTTTCCCCAAAACATCCTCATTACAGACATTCACGATGTCAAAGCCTAAAGCCTCCAAATCAGTAAGAGTGACTTATTTGCAGTCAAAAGATTGGGAAATACTTGTATGGTTTATGCTGCTGTAGAGATAAGGTTAATGCACTGAAGAGACAGGTTTCATACCTCCTTTTCTAGTATCAGGTAGTGTAGCATGTAGCTGAAAGATGCTGCAACACCTGCGTTACCTGTAACTGCCATGTGTATTTGTAGCAAATAAGCTAAGTTTGGATGAATGCACAAAAACTTCTTTAGAGGATTGCTTTCCATAAAGAAACCATGCAGTCTTCTAAGGCTCTACATAGGCAGCAGCAGAATATCCATAGCACCACTATTCCCTAGGCTGCACTAAAGCTCTGGAAAGCCCTTATGGCTGCTGCTGTTGTCACTGGCTGAAGTTTAGTAGAGCAACAGCAAGAACAGGTGTTTTTCCACAGAAAAAGCTGTCCATAGCTCTTCCTGAGCTCATGGAGCTAGAACGCCTCTAGGACAAAGCTCTTACCTTTGAAATGGCAAAATTCAGTTTTTACTATGATATCGGGAAGTCCTGAGCTGTCTTCACTTCCATTTTTATGCAATTTAGGGAAAAAATGTTTAAATGAGTTCTATTTATTGGAAACCAACCTACACACGATTGACACAAATTATATTCCCTTACATCTTTATATGCTTAACTCTGTAAACCATTATGTTATAAAGAAATAGATAAAAAAACTAGCCATCTTTCAACTTGTTTCTTTAAACGTGTCTAATATTCATTTTCCTAATTATTTTACTGGTATAAAGTGAAATACATCTACCCAGAAAACAAGTAAGAGTGTCCACTGCTCAAATAGCTCAAGATGTTTTCTTTAATAAACTAAGCTTTTTTTTTTTGTTAGTAAATTGGTATTCATGCTTACCTTCGTTGCAACAGCATCTAAACCTGAGTAGTCCACCTAGAACATTATGAGTCTAAATATAAAAGGTAGCTGGCAGTAAGCAAACATCTTCAGCCATTTTGTCTTCGATAGAGGAAGACTTAGCTGAGGCGTTTCTAGTCATGGATATTTTCAACATCAGAGCAAATGCATAAGTGTTAGACCAATCCCTTCTGAATCACAAATTATTTGGCATATCTGATTACCTTTACTGACAGAATTAGTATCATACATAAGCAGGGATGATAATTAAACACATTGTGACTGATCCTATAGGCTAATGAAGCAAGTGACATCCACAACAGTTATAGTTTTGTGCCAAAGGAGTATGAGGCCAAGCCCACAGCATACATGAAGTATACTTGGAAAATAAACCCCCTTACATGCAGTGTGTATTTCTCAATGAAGTACCAACACCAGTAGGAAACTGAGGCCACCAGCTTAACAACTACATTCTGGCTGTCACTAAATTCTTATTGTGATTCCAAGAAGCAACACAATGGTAGCCCAGTGCAATGAAAAAATCCATATAACTTGCTCAGAACATGACCTGTTATTTAGGTATATGTCTCCATGTAGTGATCACACAAAAGAGTTCTAGAGGTAGCGCCCTAAGGCAGAAGTTAACCAAAATGGAACAGGGAACAGAAGTCCATCAGGAATCTGTTCACCCCATTCACAGACTATAGCAGAAAGTGTTTAATGTGCATACCAAGGTAGGAGTTAAAAGATTTTATATTCTAGGTCTTAGTTCAGGATCTGCTCTGCCTTTAACTAACGGCTGCCCCTTGGAGAGCTGGGATATATGTTCCCTTCACGGGCAGCTGCTCCCTCATCTTCAATTTCACATCTCATGCCTGCCTTGATGTTCTCTGGATTTGTAATACTGTACGGTACCTAGAGGCTCTAGGTTTAACAGAATATTTTTATATGTTCGCTTCCTTTATTTTTCAATCAGCTGAACTCTACAGATAACAAGGACTTGTTTTGATTGTGCATACCCAGGATTTACCAATTCTGTAGCAATTTTTTAGCAATCCTGTGACTCTCTTCAGCAACACACAAAAGATAACACAGTTGGCAGAACAACAAAAGCAATATTTTGCCCAGGGACTGAAAAAATTCTTTTCGATAAATCACCATGCACATAAGCACACCTTGCAGCTCATCTCCCCGAAGAGCAGCACAGCTTGAGAAAGTCTACCTAAAAGAATGGGAAGCTAGCCAAGACCACAGAACAACAAAAAAGAAGCGAATCCTACTTTGAAAACAGCAAAAGTACCACAGAGGAGATGTCTAGAGTTGTTAGGAATGCTTTACCACTAAGTAGATTTTTGTAATAAATATAAACATTTTAACAAGAATGTAAAACTTAGCATTTATTTTTTTACCAGTTACTTGAGACAGAATTTTCTGCTTCAAAAACAGGGCATTTGTTTTCTTTCCTTTAAGGATCTCTTGAAGTATAATCTATTTTCTCTTGATTAAAAACTATATATTCCCTTCCATAGCTGCCTAAGCAGGAGAAAGACTGTAGGCATTCATGAAATGGCATGAGACCCTCTGCTACCTCTGCCTTTACTCAGCTGGTTAAAAATGTAAAATAGCAGAAAAAGCTGTGGTAAGGCAACTCAGAGGAAAAATGTCTTTGATGGTTCTCATGCATCCCCACATAATATTTCTTCCTTCTAAAAAAAAAAAAAAAACAAACCACACACAATCTTTTATCCATCCAAAGTGTAAAAAATGGTTCTTAACTGTACAGAACTAGGAATGTATTTCTTGCAAAGAACATTTGGAGATGCAGTGTGCCTTCTCTACCACAGCAGTATTGTGAATATAAGAAAAAAAAAAAAAAAGCAATACCAAAGTTAGCGGAAGCTTGAACTATCATGTAACCATGGTACACTCAATATTGGTCTAGTACCCTGCATCATAAAGGTCAGCCTTGTTCTTTCTTTTCCTCTACTTTTCCTTTACTCACTGTCCTTCCCAGAGCTGAGGCTTTTCACTCCAGCAGTGGGAAGGAAAGGAATACCTACAGACTACAGACAGGCTGTGTTCTCTTTCCTTCACCCTTACAGCTCTCCCTCTTTCCAGTAAATAGGTGGACCACAGCTGAGTTACATATGTGGGATGAGCAACAGTTTGTTGATCCCAAGCAAGAAATGAATGAGGATCATCCTGCAATGCAATTCTCTGGAAATGTGAGTTGTAGGAAAAAGAGAAAGGCTTGAGAACACACAGTGAATTCTTGTCCTATGAAGTTTCACAAGGACAGAAGGGTCCTGGTTGAGTCATTGAATCAAAATACCACAAGCAGTAGACTCAATCAATCTACCCTTCTTCCTAACTAACCAGTCTTACAGATCAGACACAGGAGGAACACTTCAGTCAGAATCATAATCTTTTGTCACATAAAGCAGTCAGCTCAGTGGTACAGATCTTGGACACTTTATAGTCAGATTTCACCTGGATCCCAACCAAAACACCAGGTATCATATTTAGCCCATGCCTTGAGGCTGACCGGGGCATACATGATTGCAGAACACCATTTAAGACAGAGCTTTACTCATTTAAGACTATTCAATGTCTCCAAGAGCAAACCAGCCTTAAAAAAACAAATTTTAAAAATCCAGATCTGCTGATCTGACAAAAACATAGGAATTTCTCTTGTCTTTAATTCTGGGCAATGTTGCAAGGAAAGGAAATCATCCTGGAATACCGCTTTTGTAACTCTTACGCCACAGTTAGGAGATGCTGCTCCCATGTACAACTAGACATTCTCTATAAAAACAGAAATCTACTGGTTTGCTCCCTGTCTCCATCACTGCACATGTGTAATAGAAGCCAGGGGAAGAAAAAAAAAAAAAAAAAAAAAAATATTTTGTTTGCTCTGCTGAAGACAGAGCAGAAATTCTGACTGCCAGAGTTGTTCCATCAGTATCACTGAACACCTGAATGCCATGAAACTCAGAAGAGTATCCTGCATGGGAGCATTATGAGGGGCAAGCACTATTTACAAAACAGTTCAGTTTCTGGGAAACAGATCTTGTGTGCCAGTGCAGCAATGGTCCCAAGTGGATATAGGAAGAGGAAGGCTCTAGAACACTAGGGATGAGATCAGAGCAGGAAAGGGCAGGTATGAAACCTTTGCTTTCATCCTCAATGCCACGTGGCAGAGAGAGGATCTCCTACATGTAGTTGTTGAACCACAGCAGTTTTGATAGAGCAGGTCAGAGCTGGTTCATGTCCAGCACCCAACCCACTCCTATTTTGGGCTGAGCTCAAGGGTCAGCATCTGTGTGTAAACACACAGTATCAGCCCAGTATTAGACAAACACTGTGGATGCACATGAGCATGTACTGGTGAATACTCATGTGGCTGGATTATAACATTTTCTCTTTTAGACTATATATAAATTGCTTGGGATGCACAGTGGGACTTTATCTGTGTTTTGTACATCAGCTAGCATATTAATGGGGGTTAGAAAATAGCAACAGCAGTAGAATAAAATCAACCGAGTGACATTTAAAAATCATTGCAAAGGAATGTTCTCAGCACTGCTGTCTTGTTTGTTTCAAGCTGCAGCGTAACGGCAGAGGCCATATAAAGCAGCAGAGAAGGGAGGATGCTCAAGGAAGCTGTGGCTGTCTGGTCACCTCACTGACGTTTTTTAAGACCAACAGAAAAACCTTGAAATCTTCTGCTGGTTTCTGATTTCAGTGTAAAAATATGCTATTGACTACATTTCTCTCACTCAGGAGTTGCGCCACAGTTAAGTGTACGAAATACTCCTAAGTTGCAAACTGCACAAGGGGAAAAGTCTATTTCCTTTGCCACGTGTCGTATTTTGAAACCTCGGAGATCATGTGAGTGGGTTTGCCAAAGCACAGTACATTTGAACAAGTCATGGAGAACAGGGATACAAGTTGGGATAATCAGCCTGATTCCTCCTATCCTTGGTGCCTTGGGAAAAAAATGTAATCTTCTAAGATTTTGTACTTTTTAAATATCAAAACATGCAAAAGCACTGGAAGAGCAAGACTAGTAGTTCTAGTTTTTATATTGCACCTAAGTAAATCAGGACTAATTCAATTAAATTCCTGGGCCCAATTTTTAATATAAAATGTGTTCTTTCCCTCTGAAGTTTCTGTACCCTGCTAGGGCAGAACAGAGGGCAATGGACTTGTTTTGATGTAAAATTAGTAAAACCAAAAACAGGATCAGATTTGCCAACTAAAAATATTACAGAAGAAAAAACTGGCACTTGATCCAAGGGGAAGTAATGAATACATAGCTGATGTGGAATAATAATGGAGTATACTCATGGAAATGATCACAAAGTTAATCTTAAAAATCAAATAACTTAATTCTGATCTCAGTGATTTTGATTAAAATCAACTTGAAAAGCATGTCCAATGATTTGGTACTGGTGTTACTTCAATTAGTGGAAAAGTGTAAGAAAGAAAAGGAATAGAATACTTTTAATCTTAAAAAAGGAGAGCTTCCTAGGGCATGAGGAAGATGTATAGATGTTGGAACCACGATAAAGCTTCCCAGTAAGGAGTAATGAGTTAATGAACCTTTTTCAAGTACAACGCTTTTCTTTTTGAAGCTAATATTTGCCTTGTAGCAACAGAGTTTCACAGTCACTACAAAGTGCTTTTTCATTTCTATTGCTGGGTATAGGCTACAGCCACAGTCAGTGCACATAAATGCATAGGTAGCTATCTTTCAGCTGCCTGTTAAAGTGTGATCTACAATGATAAATCAGTTTTGGGGCTTTTGTTGGCACAGGGGATTTACAAAAGTCTGCTAGGGCCACTTTTCCCTGGCAGTGCGATTTATAATTTAGCCTTCACCTGAAGGTGCCTGAAAACTATTCTGACTTTACCCAAACCCAGACAAGAGCTGAAATTCCAAATGACTAAAACTATCTGGAGAATTACTGTGGATTCAGATTGCCTCTTCTTTTTCAAACATTTTTTTTTAGCCCCAACATAAACTAAAGCCTCATGCAAGAATTCTAGGCAAAAATACATTTGCAATATTACTGCAAACATTTGTAATATTACTGCAAACCTATCTAGAAAATAATTCTACTGGAGTGTTCAATGATTTCGTTCAGTCTATAAAGACAGATAAAATCAGAGGAACTAATCAACAGCTCGCACATATAACCTCATTACCCTTGTTATTGAAAGTATTGACAATAGTTAAATCTTCAATCCTAATGATCCATTCCTTAGCTTTTTGGCACAAAAGGGACTTGCTTTCATCAAATATGATTTTTCTAAACTGGAATACCATTGCAAAGGTGCTCATGTTCTCTCTGTGGTCTTGATGGTAAATAAGATCCTGAGCTTTCCCTGAAGAAGGCAATTCTCGTTATGCCAGAAAGCCCACAGCAACATACAGTAAGAGAAAAAAAGCAAATGGAACCACATTTATATATGGTAACACTCTCAAGAAAAGGGAGTAGACAAGTTTTGATTGATCCTATACCTTATGTTGAGAAATCTCATTTTAATATTCAGCTGAAGAAAAAATAATCCAGTAAAAAATTCCTAATAGATAACACCTTCCGTATCTAATGAGCAGTCATACACATAAGTTTCCTTCATAGTATTAACACTCACTTGGCCAAAAGCTATGAATTGCTAAAATCTGTCTTAAAACACAAGTAATCAAAGGACAATATGAATATGGTCCTAGAGAGACCATACACAGCATATAGTATACAGCTGCTTCCAGCATTTTTTAGGTATTATTTGGGTAAAAATCCAGAAGTAATTTAGCATTGTGGTGAATGGCTATTAAAAAGAGGGGACATGGCAAAGCCAGATCAAGACTGACTATAAAGAGAACATGAATTCCTACAAATGTGCCCTTCAGTGATAAACATACTGTACTCTACAGCAAAGTTCTCCGAAAAACTCATGCTGTGAAAAAAACAGAAAGGTAACTCCTGCCTTAGCTGCATTAAAGACAGACGTGAATTTTAACTCCCTGTACTTAATAGTTATATTGTTAAAGGTAGTGATTATTAGTATGTTTCAATTTAACAGTAATTTAAATAGAAATTAAATGTTTGCTTTGAATACTACAGTCCAAAATTTGTTTTTCTAATTCTGCAGACAGAACCCACCCATTCTTACTAGATGAGTGTGTTCCAGAGCCTAAGCTTCTACTGAAAAAAATTTTTCTAGCCCTTGTGGTTGCAAAGATAACTCTCAAAACATGAACTGACTGTAAGCAAAGGAGTCCGCTCAAGTACAAAGATGGCCTGGCAGAACAGGTCTGCAAGAAAGTAAATTCTGAAAACAGCAGTTCAAATTTCTATTGATTAATCCTATTCCAAACAGTATAATCTTTGTTTACTTTTAACAATAAAAATATTAAAAATACATGATTCATAAGTTGTGCTTATCATTGAAAGAACACAACCGATTTTTGCATGCAATGACATCAGTCCTTGCACATTTGTGCAGATGGAAGTATGGTTCCTTGTTCGCTTTTCCATTTTGTGCTCTTGCCCTGGGACATCGAGACTGTGGCACATCACACATACTGTATGTATTGGAAATGCTTGCTGTGCCACCAGTTTATCTCCATCTCATATGCTTGAAAATCGAACTGTTGAGAAGTTTAAATCTATTTTAGTTCCATAGAACATTCCCAGGTCTAGATCTATCTTAAAAAATTCAGCAAAATTAGGTTTTAGAAGCTTTCAGAAGCTTGGGTTTGGCTTATAACTGTTACTCTATAGTGTAACTCCATGCTGTCTTCCTCTGAAGCAAAAAATAACATCTCCAAATTTAGATGATACCATCAAAATATTCTCTATTCTGGCCTTTGTTCATAAAACTTAATATAAATCCAACGGCTGCACAGTAGTAAAAATCATTTAATTATCCAGCAAGATTATTACCGCCTTTAAAAATATGCCCCCTGTTTATATAGTGGATACAAAATCCACTCAGATGTTGACACAGTTACACATTCTGGCTCAAGCACTTGATATTTTCATTTCAAAACTAACACTTTCTATTACACAACCACTTTCACAGAACTCGATAAGAGCATAAGAACTGCTGGGCTATGTCAAAGCAGTTCAAAGAACTCATCTTACCTCTTCTTCAGTATCTTATCCCTGACAAAGGCTCAGTAGCAAAGACTCAGGGAAAAAGACTAAAAAAACAGTAGCGCAAGAGTGATTCTCTTCTGGTGAGGGAAGTTTAATGACTGGTTTTTCAAAAGAACCACTCACGGTGACTGTAAGGTTCCTTTTTTGAGTAGAATTAGTTAAATTAGAGCTCAGCACTTTGTACAGACTTACTTCTTCACTTATTACATTTACTTACATTGCATGTAGTCTGACATTTTACTGCCAGGCATCCAGTAAAGGGTGATCTTCTGCAACTCTGTAGTCAGTTGTAGGTTTTACTATCTTGAATTATTTTGTATCTTGTATTTGGCAAAGCTGTAACACTTACAGCTAGAAAGATTACTGTTTACAGGCGAATTATTCTCAACTATTCATTCAGATGAATCAATGTGTTTATTTGTTTTGTAAATACCTCCTTGGAAATACCAATCTAAACCCCAGCCACTCCTTCACGTCTTTCCAAATGAATGCTTTTCTGTTGCCTTATAGTACAGCCCACGTGTATGTACGATGGTAGCGCTTTAAAACATGGAACAAATTATTTTATCCACACACTTAAGTATCTGGCAGTGAATATTGTCATGAGTTACATAGTGGTACATTTACAATGACGAGAATCTACTTGCGTGCAGCATGAGAATTTGGCTCTGAGATACTTCATTACGCATTGAGTTATGCTTTGACTGCTTGGTTCCGGAACATGGTAATTGCAACCATTTATGACAGGGTTGAGTTTGAATTTCATTATTTAGTACTGGTGGCTGAAGCACAATAATAAAATCCTTTAACAATGCAAGTTACTGTTGCAACAGTACAAGATCAACTCTAAGTTTAAACTTGCACCCTCTGTGCTTCTATAGTAGCAGTTACTTCCCAGATTCATCCAATACTAAGGATATGCTTGAGGTATGGAGAATTCAAGAATATAATATCTGTGTAAAAGATAAAATAATTACAATTGTTACATACTTGCTAAGTTACTGTTTAAGTATTCTGATTGTTTTATATCTTCTCTTTAGCTCCTTGCTCAGAAGTGGCCTTTTGGAGATTCAGAATTTGGACAGTTTCTTTGCAAATTCCTCCCCTTTATACAGAAGGCATCAGTGGGAATCACAGTCCTTAATCTCTGTGCACTTAGTGTGGACAGGTATGTTTTACCCTTTTGACAGACACTGTTCTTGCCCTTGCAGTTTTCCTAAAACTGGGAGCACGCAGTACCATCTTCTTACCAGGCAGACTACAGCATAGATGTAACTTGCATCCTGGTTTTTGACATCCTGGCTATAACAAAGTGCCACATCTGTGGCTCAAAGTACACTATGAAAATACTGAACTAATTAACTTTACAGATTTTTAAAAAGTTATTTAAAAGCTCTAGTAAAGCATTGTTTCAATTTCCTTTACCAGACAAAAATTTATTGGGGTTTGACTCAGTATTCAGACTTTTCTTTCATATGACCTCATGTTTGTTTTGTATTTGAACAGGATCATAATCTTTAGTCTTAAAATTTTTTTCAACTCATTGCCTATGGATAATAATTACAGTGTTTATTTTGATATCTTATAACTCATTGAGTTTTATTGAAAAAACATATTGGAAATTTGCTTTGATAGTTTGAAAATTAATGCCTCTACTAAAAGTGCTCAGGGAGACACACAAACTTTTTGAAAGAATAACAGCTAAGATGCTTTTGAACATCAATCTTTTATGCCTTTTTTCTTCATACATATAAGGCAATAGCAGATGAAGACTTCACTTATGTAAAAGCTATTTTTTATTAATTTTGAGTTTACTTGATCATGTTCTAGTCCAAAATATCAGTAACTCTGATACAGAAAATACTGATAAATAAAATACATTATGTGTATTAATACAATTATGCAAAGGTAAAAGAAACTTTAAAATTAATCTTGGTTTGGTTTTACATAAAAAGTTGATGTACAGGGTTTGCAACAGGTGAGTAACTTAGTAGTATCCATATCTGAAATACAGTTCCTTATTGCACTAGTAACTCATTAGCTGAAGTCAGAAACAAAAAAAAAAAAACCCAATGTAACAGACAAGTATTCTATTGCTATTTTTGAGTCTGAGAACTACAAAAAGAATTCTACTTCTCAAACAATATCTGCCCAGCATAAAATACAATCCCATGGACTGCGCTAAGGAATAAATCATAGACTAAGCACATATGAAACAGGGTTTGGTGGATAAGTTCTGACCAATACAGTTTCACTAGATTTACTCCTACTCTTACACACATTTTGATAAATTGGAAGTAACTCAGCTGAAGCTGAAGCTATATTTTCTTACAAGCACTGATTTGGTAATCCCACAACCATCAAATGCTATTTCTATTTGAGCATAAAATCTTGTATGGGACCAGACTCAGACTATTTAATTTCCTCCCCCAATTTACACACTTCGCCAAGGACATTCTTTATCATCTGGTACTAGTCTAGTAAATGGTTGCAGAGAATGTGTGTTAGAAAACAGATGTATACAACCAGATTCTGATATCGGCTAACATGAAGTGAATCTAGATTAAGTCACCATGAAATCAGGATCTAAGAGCACCTTCAACAAGTTAGGTCAGGTACTGGATGCGGCATAGTCACATTAATACAAAATTCCACATCAGCTAATGTTTGCATTTTAGTATGGAAAATGAGTAAATATGGAATTGTATGCTGTCACAACTGGACTGTTTCTGCTCTACAGGCAACTTTTT
The DNA here is from genome assembly GCA_009806455.1 of Tetrax tetrax. Taxonomy (NCBI): domain Eukaryota; kingdom Metazoa; phylum Chordata; class Aves; order Otidiformes; family Otididae; genus Tetrax; species Tetrax tetrax. The sequence continues at coordinate 40,886 of WHYT01016573.1, read as the reverse complement.
TTTTTTCTCTTTAAAAAGCTCCTGAAAACTACCTGATTTATAGTTATTTTGGGCACCAACATATAGAATTGCATTCTACGAGGTAGAAAAAGATAGAGTCAATCGGTATAATGAATTCAGACCTCCATAGTTTTGATAATTGTTCGGTCTCTGTCCCTCTTGCAGACTATGGCCTTTATTTAGAAAAAGATTATTTTTTTCCTGCAAGGACTTTTCTCTGTGCTAACTACATCATATTGTGAAACTCAACTCATTACTACCCCCACCCGCAGTGACTTGCGCTGACAGTGTATTAAAGTTTAACTCTGCACGCCCAAGGGGAACAATGTCCACTCACACGTGGAGAGGGTTTTAAGAGGCTGACAGAAGACACCAAACCAGCCATTCACCCTTCAGAGGAAGCTCAGATTTGTTTCAGATGCCTCTTGGGCATTTTTAAACTCTAGGTCACGATGGTGACGACAGTCTGACTCTTTCTAAACAGTGCCTGGCTGACTAAGAGGAAGGATATTTCCCTTCCTGAGCTTTTACTTTCGCTTATGTCTCAGGCATAATGATTTTGATGAAGAAATGGTTTTAAGAGAAGTGAAGATATGGATCTCGTTTAATATGTACACACCCTCATCTTGCCTCCTCCACATACAAAATTGCATAGAGCAGTAATCTCAGGGTAAGTACTTTCATCTGGCCCAACTTCCAGTAAGTGTATTAGATAAGTCAAGATTTTACCACTAAAACAAAGCTCTAAGATTTACTGTATTAAGAGCTTTCTAATCAAGACACTACCGGCTATCTCTAAAACGAAGAACATCTGTGATCTCACAACAACAAGGAATAGATTGATTTCAGCAACAGTAGCATCATTTAGGAACTGTTCTAACACTAATCTTCACAGTGACTTCTTCTTACGTCCTTGATCAAGTCTCTCTTCTGTATTACATTTCTGTCTTATAAAGGGCTGATGATACTTGCAGAACAGAAATAGGTTACGCTAATGGGCCATTTGAACAACTGATTTTCTAACGCAGTCAAAAGGAACAGGGAAACAAAAGCACCTACTCTAAGACAGCAGGCATAGGGGATATAGTCCACAGACAAGCTATAGTCCATGATTTAGTTTTCATATACTCCTTGACTTCATTTCATAAGAATCACAATATATCTTCTTTTAGAATTCCGATTAGATACCACTATGGTAAAATTCATCCAAAAATTATACTTAAGCCACTTAAATATAATATCCAAGGACTGAAATACAGATGATGTATCAGATAACCCATGGGGTCTTTAGCTTAGCAAAGAAAGCTGTAATAAGAGCTTACTGAACAAGGTTTCAGCCAGACAAATTCCAAATGAAAATAAGGTGCACATTTTTAACAATGAGGGTGATTAACTACAAGAAAGCACCAGGGAGGCGTAAAGGTCCTGCTTTTAATGCTCTCAGATCAAAACAGGAGGTCATTCTGAAAGAAAAGCTTTCAGCAAGTTACAACCAGATAAGAGTGCAAAATATTTAATTGTATGTGTGTATACTTCATGACATAGTGATGCCTTGTCCTTAAATATTGTGCATCTCTAAATATAAGTAGCAGGAGGGACTGCAGCGTCCAGAAAAAGAAAGTTGGAATAAATAGCTAAGAATGGGAGAAGAGGGAGGAGAAGAAAACAGAGGAGAGAGAGCAGCCGAAGAGCACAATATACTGAAGTTAACAGCACATACATGAGCAGTAGAAAATGAAAAGGTGATAGGAGAGGAGCCACAACATTAAACAGAGAAAAGGAAATGACCTGGAAAAGAACCAAATGTTTTAGACAAGGTTGGAGACAAAAGGGAAACAAACAGAAAAAAAGAAAAGAAACACAGATTTGAGGAATTAAATGTAATGCATGATGCACATATTTTATGTCAGTTCCCCAGCAGATATCCTGTATTTTCTAAGTTTGAGGGAAATAAACCCTGCAGTATTTTCCCACTCCTAGTTACGGGAGGTTTGTGGCTAGACAAAGATCCTATATATTACATAACTCACAGAACACCCACTTGAAAAATTATCCTACCACTTTTTTCAAATCATTCTTACAGCAGTGACTAAAGAGACCAACTGCAGATTAATATGCATTCAGTAAATTCTGATCTAATTGGATTCACAATTTACAACCCATTTGTTGTCACTTACAGTTACAGAAGTGCCAACACAAACTTTACATTTCTTACTTGAAAAATATGTACAGTCTACAGGCCCCTGTTTGCTAAGAACATCATTCAGTTAAGGATGAGATAGCATCATGTACCTTGTGCAGCTGATGGGACTGATTGTAAAATTCCCAGTCAGTCAAAAGTAAATTTCTGATTGATTGTTAAATTTCCAAAGTTCACAAATATTTGTGGATTTCTGTGAAAGGTTATGTTTCTTCATTAAAGCCAAAATTTTATATTTGGTAAAATGACGTGAGAGGATCACATTATTTAAAAAATAAATTTCAATTTTAATATGAATAAATGTGTGAAGATATGATGCTAAATGTTACTTTTTCAATATAGTTTGTTTCTTTCAATGCCATCAGTATTCCAATCTCATAGATCTCCTCCCCATGAGTGAACCGTTGCCTAACTTTCTAGTATTCTTGAAGATAAGGATGCCTTTAGATATTTTTATTTTTGTCTGCAAGTCCAAAATGTAGTTTGCTTTATTATGTCCAAAATCTTTATATATACACTTCTGTTAAAATGATGTACTGAGAACCTGTCTGTAGTACACCCGTGACTATGCTATGTATTATATTGCTATATCAAAGTTTCTAGTCTGTTTACTGCAAGAATGATGACATACAAGGCTCTGACACCTTCCAGTGATGTCCTGTAATAAAGTTTTCTGAAGTTTTTGCAAGGGGCTTACAGCCCGATCTCGCATTCATGAATCTTCCTTCCTCTGACATTGAGGCTACAGAGGTTTTAATTCACAAGTGTTCCATCCTGTTAATAAGAACATTTGCAAACGAAAGAGTGTGATACAGAAAATCAGAAGTGCTGTGTGTGTGAATCCCAAATTTGTGTCTTGCTTAGAGGGGTGAGGATGCCTTTCAATAACTCTAAACTCCACTGACTGCTGTAGCCTAGGTCCTATATCCCTTAACTAATGTCTTTTTCCCATTGGGAGCTCTTCATTCCTTCCATCTTAGAAATTCAAAATCCAGTACTTCCCAGTATGCTCAAAGCATCCTAACCCAGAGTTCTCAATACTCTTTTCCTTAAACTCTTCTTATCCCTTCACGCCCGTGCCAAAATTCTGTATTCTTTCCAATCACTTCTCTACCATCCCACCCTAATCCTTCCACAAACTAATCCTCCAACCTAAAACTTTCTGACTTAAATTCCCTTGTTCTTTCCTTCCCTTGCCAAAACTCACTCATCACTGCAACTCAGAGCCTACACACTTACAGATTGTATCCTCCTGGTCCGTTGCAGGCATCTCCTTTCCCCATACCTTCCACCATTCTTGTGCCTGCTGGTATGCCCTTTTCTGCTCCAGCCATCAGCTAAAATCACCACCCTATTTGCTTTTCTCTGAAAAGCTCAACTTTGAACTTGTTCCTTGAAAAGATGTTAAGAATAGAGGTGGCTGCTGCACATATACAAATGTATCTGGCAGGACTCAAGAGGGCAGAAAATGAGGGCATGTCTGAGAAAGAAAATACTTGTCATAGTCAGGATAGTAAAATTATATAGCTCCTTAAAATTTATAATCTGCTTCAGTGACTTCTTATTCTGACATTTTTGAAAGTAGATGAACAACCTTTCTTGACCTTTTTTCTCCTCAACTAAGACTATTTCATCAGTGGGTACCATATAGTCATGTAGCCCTGTAATTCCAAATGGGAAGGTGCTATTATTTTGGGAAAGTAAAATTAGCAGTTTAGAAACTGATACATCACCAATGACCAAAAGGTCTTCAGCATTATTTCAGATTATTACAAGATCAAAAATATTTGGTCTTCTCACAATTTTTAGACAGCATTCTTTGCTAAATTGTTAGAAATGTTAAGCAACTCATTTACTGCAGTTATTGCTAGACAAGAGTTAAGTCTGCTACTGAAAATTTAATTTAATTAATGGATGGGTTTGTACTCTGTATTGTATACCTATCAGTATTCTCCAAATAACGTTTGACCCTTTTGACTAGAGCTGGCAGAGAGGCTGCGGTCTCAAAGCTAATAAATTCCTACAAGTTCATTGAAAATTGCCAGACAAGTAGAGGAGAAAGATCCTCTCAGCTGACTGGGGGAAAGGCCACAGCCTGGTAACAAGAATTCTCCAGCACTGGAGGGACAGAGAAGGTAAACAGAGAAAGAGGAAAAGGGCAAAATGCATGGGCTGTACTTGAAACTTCTTTATGAGTTTTCACCTTTTACCAAGATTACAGTTATCAGATGCATACACAGAGGAAAGCAGGTTTCAATAATTCCACTTTTTACAAAGAAACTTGCTATCTAAGGGATAAAGTAGTGGGAAAATATGTTGGTTTTGGCATGTACAGACTTCTTAGCCATGCACTTCAGTTGCTCATCAGAAAGGTGATGCAGAGCCCAAGATAGCTGTCAGAGAGTCCTAACCAGCACTCAGTTGCAGTTTCAGGCAAATACAGAATAACATTGAATAGTGTAAACAGAACAAATGCATTTTCATGTCATGAAGAGTATTTTCACAGTATTTCATTGCATGGAAGCTGACAACTTCAGACAGCACTTCCATTACAGCTGAGGCAGCTGAAGGAGATAGCTGGTTTGTATCTATTAGAATGGCTTGTGTGCCTGGAAGCTTTTTTATTTCTGTTATGTCAGTTGATCTATTGAAAGATATAGCCTGTCCTCAACAAACCTTGCCTACTTTAATTAGAAATCTTTAGCGTAGTACACATAGCAGAATTCCATACAATCCTGTGGCTAAGTAGAACAGTTGCAGCCACCTCTCTGCTAATCACCCCTTGTTGTGCTATGCTGTGTCCTAGGTGCTTGATAACTGGCAGAGCCCCTGAACAGGCAGAAAAAAACAAGCAACACAAGTCTAAGATGTCAGCTTTAGGAACGTACTTAATATATAAAATTGAACCAAGATCTTTGAATTTAAGGAAGAAAGTGAAAGTTGGAAACTAAAGCTTGTCTCTTTCAGGTATAGAGCAGTTGCCTCTTGGAGCCGTGTTCAGGGAATTGGAATACCTATGATCACTGCTATTGAAATTTTCTCCATTTGGCTTCTGTCCTTCATACTGGCTATTCCAGAAGCAATTGGCTTTGCTGTGGTACCTTTCAGATACAAGGATGAAGGTTATGTCACATGCATGCTCAATCCTACAAATAATTTTATGTTGGTAAGTAATATCCTTTCTTCTCTTTTTGGAATCTGCAGTATATAGGTTAGACAATTAAGATACTGGATTAAAATATGCTTTATTCATCTATTAAAGTACAAAATGTATTCTAATGTATATTGGTGCAAAGAGGACCCTCCATTCACAGTGACCTGTCTCTACTTTCAGAGATACTAAATGGGACTTCAAACATTTTCATTTCTTCACTGAAGATTCTTAATACATAAATTTGCAATACAGGCCTGCTTGAAGTACAGTTAAGAGATGTATTGGTATAGCCAGGGCCTTGGAAGGCATTGTGTTTCTAGGTGTAACATCTTGGAGCTTGTAACTGTCAAAACCCATGTTCTACCATCATTAGTCATCATTTTGCATGCAGTAGCCAGCTCTTTTGGCAGACAAAGAAAAGGGTGGGGCCATGCTCTAACATAACTTCTCCTATTCTACATGCACTTACGAAGTCAAACAGAGACTAATCCCTTCATTTACAAGAAATCATGACTACAAATACGACTGACTCACATCTCCAACCTAGGTAGCTTGGGCACTGTTAGCTCTCATTTGACAGAGCAACTCAAGAGCAAGAGAAGTGCCTGAGACACACCAGGCTTCTCAGGCACTTTTTGTAGACCTCACCCTCTGTGTTACTGCAGCTTAATAGTTGCCAATACCCACATTAGCTTGTTTAAAGCACATCAGGTTAGTAGTTGTTACAGAATTAATATATCTTTTCTGCATAGGGGGATAGCGAGCCTGATCTTGCACTGAAAAAATGGGAAAGAGGTATCTTAATTTTTTCTTTGTGAACCCAAAGAAGGGCCAGCCATCATTCACCTAGTAAATTTCTCTGAGTGTCTCGCACTTCTTGTATTGGATCAGAACACAGCTTGGCCTAGAACTGGGAAGGTTAGGGCAAAATGGAGCTAGGAAATTTAGAAAATAAGTAGTGTGGATGATTAGTGTTTTTCAGAGGAACATCCCCAACTTTGGCAGGGTTACACAGAGTGGGGAGATGGCAGAGCAAGAGACAATTGCAAGAGAAGACAAAAGGAATTTCCTGATGGAAATAATTAATGCAGGTGAAGACTGGAATTGCCCAGGATTTACTACATCTTTGTTTCTAAACTCTACAGACTATATGACTGTAGATACTGTAGTTATAAAATATGATTTACACTGTAGCAAATTTCCCCCTCGTAATGGCTGTTTTTCTGGCACAGATGTGCCTGGACAACCTTTGCTTCCTCTCTCCCTAAGAAAAAGAATGGTTTTCTCTTCCCTCTTCTCAAAAACACTACAGTTCCAGTATTCCATAGGCATGCTAACTTTTATTATTGTTCTGTTCTTAACATGGCAAGTAGCATAGCTTGCTTTGTTTTATTAGCAAGAATTAGTATCTTTTGCTTGCACAGCATAATTCAAAAGCTCCAAATCTCCGCACATCAGTTTGATTTTCAAGGAAACAAACCAGCATTTACATCCAAGCTGAAACTAAATGTTGGATGTGTCAGTCAAAATAGAGAGTGTCATGTTTCAATGCATTGCAAGCAAGTACAAACCTGAGACTAAAATGGAAATACCATTTTAACCTTAACTATAGTGTTTACTACCACAAACACCACAACAAACAATTACTAAACTTTGGGAAGAATTTATGATTACCTTTTGTTTTTAATAGGAGCTTTATTCACGTTTAAAGTTATCCTTGAAAGACTTAAAAGATTCATGCTAGACCATAATTCCCAAGAGTCTGAGTGCACTAGGAAACTTGTTTAAAATGCACATTTCCTGTAGAAAATCAGTTCCATGTGGGCTTTCAAGACAAACAAAACAACGTCTACTTCTCTTAAATCAACCCAATTTTGTGCTTTGATGTAAGCTTTGTGAAACTCAGATTCCATAATTAATCATTTACAGACATTTTCATGGAGGTTTTTATAACTTCACGAAGCCAGGTCCTCATACAGAATTGATCTGTTGGACAGGGTTGTGACACAACTCCATGTTTGTTTTTCTGACTGACATGCAATGCTTACAAAAGCTAGTACATCGATATTACAGAAAATTTTCTTGTGAATATAGCATGGATTCACACAGTACACATTTTGTTGGGCTGTCCAAAAAATACGGTTCTAGTCTGACTTGGGGGATTTTGCCACAGAAGAGATAATTGTCTCCATGTATTTGTAATACTTTTCTCCGCAGAAGGAGTGGTAATTAGATTTCCCCTCAGTACAAAGTCTTCAAATACGAGGCATTTTGTTTTCCGGTTTTCTGCTGGCAGAAGCTCTGTTCCCAGTGGGGGAAATCCTGCCCCTAAGGACAGTGCAACTATGCAGCAGACTGTGGCCCCTCCTCACAAAGGGATGAGGCTGAGGAGGAAACAAGCTAATCAACACAATTCAAAATGTCCTGTGAGGTGGGGTTGTGGCCCAGATACCTAAATTAGCAAGCTCTATAAGCAACTAACTGCATTGCAGCAGAGGGAGAAAAATCAAAAGCATTTCCTCTTTCTCAGTAAATCAACTTTCTAGTGTGACTAAGGCAGATTTAAAAATTAACATTATCGAATACTAGTCTATTAATTGCATCTATTTTTCTTCATCTTTCAAAGTTTAGTACCGTTCAGTTTTAAATGTAAACAAGATGACAAAAGTTTGACTTTTCCAAATAGGATTCATATAATCCTCAGTTATTCGCATTTTGACATTTGGTGTGGGAACTGCGATGTTACAAGAGCACATCCGCTAGGAATAAACAAGCTAGGGGAAAGATTGTGAGAACGAAGGTTCCCTTTTACACACATCCATCTCAGTGACTAATAATGTAGAGGCAGGAAGTATTTAAAATGTCATATTTCACTACACACTTTTGGCTGAGCATTAAAAGTTAAAAACCAAGATGCAATATTTTCTCAAGTCTGAAAATATAATCATATACAGAAAAGAGTAACTGTAAATGCTTTGTCAGATGTAGTATTTCCCATAATACATACATGTATTAACTTAAATCACAGCTAACACTTAAAATTACACAGCAAATTACTGCTACTCTATGAAGTCCCTCAGTGTCCTGTCACAAAAGGCAAGTGGTATGAAGGGGAGGCAAAGGGTTAAAAGTAACTGTACCACTAGAAGCCACCCTTCTCAAGTTTTGCATATATCAGACAAACACTTATAAAGTGGCTCCTATCTGCCCAGTACATAAGCAAACCAACTACCAATCTTTTCACTGATAACAAAAAGTGATTAAACTTAGAAGACATTTTGAATTTTCCTTTTTTGGAATCAGGACAGAAGCCATAGAGGTAAATGGCATTTCCTGAGACAGGCTTTTAGAAAGATTTGTTATCTCAAACTGACACTGTCTGCATTTTGGCATGTCTTTTTCATGAAACTGGATTCTAGTTTTCATGAATGAGTGCAAGTGTCCAAAAAACATACCCCCAAAAAAATTGCAACCCAAGACAGATTGCAAAAAAGGTACAGGCAGGCTGCCCGTAAGGTAAAATAAATGTTTACACTGCCACAATTCTGATTTTTATGTTGGTCCAAAACAGATGAACAATAAGAAACTTTACAGAATTTGTGCTGTTTACCAATAGACAGATACCAGCATACCAACTGTTATGCTTTCCCTGCCCTTTCTGTGGTGCTTTCCATCGAATCATAAGAAAATATCTTCTCTTTTCTTTACCTTATCCACAGTTTTACAAAGATGCAAAGGATTGGTGGCTGTTTGGTTTCTATTTCTGCATGCCACTGGCTTGTACTGCCATCTTTTATACGCTAATGACTTGTGAAATGTTAAACAGAAGAAACAGCAACTTGAGAATCGCTCTCAGTGAACACCTTAAGCAGGTAAATATTAGGAACACCAATGTTTGAAAATACTCTTAATCTCTCTTTGGGTTAGTTCAGAAATGTTCAAAGTGTACTCAAATACAGTAAATTACAGAAATAGAAAGTGAGGATGTAGGTTATTTATGACCTTAAGGTATTCATTTAAACCTGGAAAAAAAAGATTAAAACATAGTATAAGAAAGTATTGAAGACAGCACGCTCAGGAAATTAGCCAGATTCTTTCTCTTCATAACTATGTATGATAGTTGTGCTCATCTGCTCTTTGAGCTCAAATCAATGCTGGCTAAATGCTTTGAAATTTAACTACAAAGATTTGCCAAAAAACGTTTCTTTTTATTCATGAAGATATGATTCCATAGGTCCTCCCTACTTTTGGTATACTTTGATATGCAACTTTAGCTGCATGTAAAAAGCAATCATAGAACAATCTGATTTAGAACAGAGTGGATTTTTTTCAGGGTTGTTGCACTCCTGCAGTACCACTACTGTAGCTGCTTTGAAAAGAGCAACAGGAGAATAGTACAAACAAATGATCATAGAGTAAAGTCACTCTCAGGACCATCAGATCTCGCTTTGCTTTTTTTTTTTTTTTTTTTGCAGCACTGTCTGATGTTTAATTCCTAACTGAAATTTTAAAAACAATCTGTAGCTTTTCCCCTGCGTTAATGTCAGCCCCTCAAATTCCAGATTCACAGATGTGAATCCCTAAAGCAGTCTCCTGTGCATCAGGAGAGGTCTCTCGGAGGTTCCTCCTCTGCTGGTTCATTCCAGATCAGGGCAGACCAGAAAATCCTCCTCTTGTGCAGATTTTCCACTTTTTCCCCTCATCAGGCCCCAGGGCCTGCAAAGCAGTCTGTCCTAGGGCCACACCCCCACACATTAGAACTAGAATGGTATGTACAGGGTGGGGGAATCCACCCTCCAGCTTTCCCATCCTGATGTGCAATGCCCAGTACTCAGATTGGTTGCTGGAGAATGCCTTTATGACACAATTTACAAATGCTTGTCTTTTTAAGTATCACCTTTTGCCATTGTTCCTTCCTTCCCTGCAACCTTGCCCACATTAATGTCTAGTCATGATTGTTTTCGTGTTTTGACAAAAACTGCTATTATAAGAAGAAACAATAATAGTCATATTCAAAGCCTAACAAGACTTACTGTAATCACACATTTTACTTCAAGTTTTTTAACAAAGCCCTGCAATGCTTGTTATTACATTACAGTGGCAGTTTCAGAGGTGGTATTCTTACCCCTTTGTATGCTTCCCTGTCAAAGCCATGCCTAGCAAACACAACTGGTATGCATGTTGACAAATCCAGTAAAACATCTGTAAATCTCTACAGCCATATAAAATGTCCATTAAATTGAAATTATTTCCTAAGTATGAAGAGATTAAACTCTAATACAGACATCTCAAATTTTGTTTGTAGAGGAACAATTTACTTAAGAACATCAAGATCACATAGCAAAATTAATATACTGTGCCGTACCCCTTTATATAACATGAGCATACTAAGTGTAAAATAATAGAAAGGAAAGAATTTAACATCCTGACTAAGTACATGGTTGAATTGAACTTTTATTGGCAATTGATTTTGGTGCCTTAGGTTTTCAGATTGCCTCACATCAAGGATTACTTACAAGTGGTTTATCAAGCAGGTATGACCCCAGTTTCCCTGATACATGAAAAAGTTTTCTTGTAGATTATGCATGTTTCTGAAGAAAGAGGCTTATCTGAGGGATTGCCAAAAAAACTAATCTAGAATAGAGGAATAAGAGCTGGGAAAGTAATCAGGTTCAGGAAAGCCCAGCAGTGGATTTTCCTTGGCTAACATCTACAATGTCCTGGCAATAACCTGTGTCCTCCAGCTGCCCCAGTCTCAGTAGTGAGCAGGCTCTGTTGAAGATGGCCAGAATGAAGAATATGACACAAGCCCCATAAACAGTTCAGGGACATCAGGTAGTCTGGAAGCTGTGCTTTGGGAATCCTTACATGCTTTATCTAGATTACTTTGCTGCCAACATCAGTACACTACAATCACGTACCAATATGAATTAGGCACTCAGTCATGGTTATCTTTACTTCTTTTTCTAGCGACGAGAAGTTGCAAAGACAGTTTTCTGTTTAGTAGTGATTTTTGCTCTTTGCTGGTTCCCTCTCCATTTGAGCCGAATTTTGAAGAAAATGGTATACAATGAAAGAGACCCCAGCAGATGTGATCTGCTCAGGTACTTCATTTTTTTCTATGTCAATCAATTGTTTACACTGAAAAAATATAATGCCATACATTATGTGAGAAATGTCATTGTGTATGCAACTGTGGTGTTAGAAGAGCAAGCAATTTATTTTGACTTTTCAGCTGCATTGTTTTTCAGGGTTTTCAGTTTTAATGGGGTAGCATAATTTAAATAAATGTTGTCTGTCACTATTGTAATCACTTTCTTGTGGCTTTTGTGAACTTCTGTGAGACAAGTTATTATAGATCTGGCATAGTACAAGATTAGATGGAGGGAGTTAGGTAAAAGAAGAGTTTCTGTGACAGAAGAGATTGTAACCACAAAGAGCACAGATGCTTCTACAGTATATGAAAAGCTTAAATGTTTTGCTTTCTCTTTTGCTGCTTAGTTTCTTGCTGCCATTGGATTATATCAGCATCAACCTGGCAACCATGAACTCTTGTATAAACCCAATAGCTCTTTATTTTGTGAGCAAGAAGTTTAAAAACTGTTTCCAGGTAAGATCGTCTTGATAAGATTTTATGTCCAGTTAATGAACTGTATTAAACCACTTAGTTATTATCTATTTTTAGCAGCTGAGAGAAGAGGCATGCAAATGAATGAAAGATTACAAATTATTTAGTTTACCAGCTAGCAGCTCACATAACACACATACCAAACGGAAAGTGGAACTATCCACTTTATCTGAAATGCTAAACCAGTAAGTTTGACATAGTCCTCATATGTAAACATGTAAACAGAGATAGACACGGTCTTGTAAATACTATTTATCTGCATGTGACATGTGCATGGAATAGAATTTCGTTGATAACTTTTCCCACTCTAGATGAAGACAAAGAACACATACATAGGACACCAAGCTGCCTGCAGTTTAACAATCCCATTAACAAGTAAAATTTTCAGTCTTAAATACCAAAGCAGGCACCCGAGTTGACTTTGGCAGTCAAATACACATCATGGCTTTTACCTGCATTTTCCCAGTTCCTACAATTAAAACATTTTCAGACTAAAATAATTTCCTTGTGATACTGTGGCTCTGCAAATCCCTGTTCACCTAATAAAGACAATACAGGAAGAAAGAAAATAAGAGCATATAGCAGTAAAGAGAGTAAGGAAATGAAAAAGGAAGACTGAAATAGCTTTAGCTGCAAAGAAAAACAAAGACAACAGGACTATACCACTAAAACTGAAGTCTGTGAATAAGCAACTCAAACTAACAAAAAAAAAAATTAGAATAGGGCATACCTGTTCATCTATAGCCCGCTCAGACTTACAAACTATGTTAAGGGAGTATTTTCACATGATAAGAAGTCAGTTTTGCTTTTTATGGTCCCTAATTTATTTGGGAACTGTGGAGAGGATATGCCTGAACTTGTTCTCAGCTGAAAGGGAGCAGTAACAGTGGTTACTACCAGGCTGTTCCTCATATCATTAGTTCACTCTTCCCATTTGTCCTTCCAAACAAAATTACCATCCAACAACTAAAGAATTTCCAGCTATTATATCTGAAGTTTGGCTTTACCTCTGCAACACTCCCTTCTCATTGACTTTACAGAAGCCATGGATCTACTGCTGCTATTGCCACTGCTCCTCTGAGGCCTTAACTCTTTCCCCTTAAGTAGAGATTTCATCAACAGATTTAGGCACTAGTTTTTGTGAAGGGAGGGGAGGATAGCTGAAGAATCCTTTCTGCTCCTTTCAGAAGAGACAACTGAACATACCAGCCTGTGAAAAGCCTGGGAGCATGATCCTAATGACCTTCTATTCTTACTCGTGAAAAATGATACACCTCAATATATTCACTGTCCCTTTTCCTAAACAATTTTGTCTTCTTTTAAGATGTAAGAAGAGACCTAGGTCACAGGCTGGGGAATTTTCTTTTCTCTTACATACTCAGCAGCGTGCTGATCCCTAAGTTTGAAGTCCAGTGATAAAGAAGGGGAAGAAACCCAACCCAGCTCTTACAACATGGATTGAGTTCTGTCAGTTCTCAGTCTATTTACCTTAGTCAAATTTCCCTTTTGATACTGTGAAAGTTTTTCTTAAAAAAAAAGAGGTACAGGCCAGGCCTATTTTGCTGCATTTCTGATATTTAATCACAAGAATTGTTTGCATTGTTTATCCAGGATAAAAAAAGATTTGCCTGAGTGCAGCTATCACTCCCTTCAGGTGGAATAGTCTGCTCATTTCTGAATAAAAAAATACAGCTGGAAATCTGTGTACATTTGACAGATTTGTGTTAACTTTTTTTTTTTTTAATTTCCAGTCATGTCTTTGCTGTTGCTGCTCCCAGTCTAAGAGTCTAGTGACTTCAGTGCCCATGAATGGAACAAGCATCCAGTGGAAAAATCAAGAACTAAACAATCACAATACAGATCGAAGCAGCCATAAAGACAGCATAAACTGAAAATGAAAGACTGATACCACTTCAGAATCAAACAGGAAAAAAGTCACAACAAAGCTATTTCAACAAGAATCCTAGTGACTGTTCCATAATCAATTCAGACATGTGCACCCTTGTACTTAATTCTAGAGGTGACTGAGCAGATTGACTGACTATAACTGATGTTCTGTGAAGCGAGATCCACTGGATGTTAAATCTGTCTCTAAACAGGATATTGATGTGATTATGACACCAAAAAACTGACTTGAACTACACAGTAGTTTGTGCTTTTGAACCAAGCAGGAACTGTCCAGTGTCTGTGACTGGTACAATACCATCTTTTTACCTCCCATTTGTCTTTTAACTTTTTATTTGTGTGGTGGATATATTCCATGCACCAGCATGTTTTGCATGTTGTTGTTGTTCTTCAGGTCTATGTTGGAAAATGTTTTGGTCTACACCAGTATTTTATTTACCTATGTTACAATGGGTCAGGACATGAGCTGGACAGTTCACATTTGTAGCACTTCAGAACTCAAAAATAGGAAGAGACCATTTAAAGTGGCATCAGTGTTTGGCACTTAAGCACAGATTAATACCAAAAGGTATTAATAATACAGTACTATACTGTGTTATTTATTCTAATGCTCTGTACAAAATAAACATAATAATCTATATCAGCAAAAAGAATGAAAGATGCCCATAGAGGGGCACCTTACAATGTGTTTTTAATTAACCTGCCATGTTAGTTCTTAAACTATATGAGCCTATTAATCTACTTAGACTACAGCTATGTTATATCTAAGTCAAAATGAGGGTCAGTGGAACACAGTGAAACATTAAAGCTGTCCAAAGAGTTCTGAGAATATGGTTATTACGACAGCAGCTATGCACAACATTACTTACACATTGAGAACATGAGGTTATAGTCATAGTGAATGCAAAAATGTGGAAGCCCATAACAGCTGGATGTGCACAAGGATATTTTGTGCCTTATGCTTACAGTTTTTTTCTTACTCTCACAACATTCAAAGATTTGAATGTTTGATAGTTTATTAGAAGTGTTAACCATACAAAAGCTATGAATAATATATAGAAAATATTGCTTGCATCCATGTAAAGTGGTGATATACTTATTTCCATCCATTATGGTTACATGGTAAGAGATTTCTTGTTTGGCTATAAATTTTTTTGATAGGTAGCCTTTTATTAAATTGAGGAATTCAATAGTGTGGTGTAATATATAATATGCCTCATGCACAAATCTGCTAAGAATTTTACAGCATCAGTTGTGCCAAGCTGAGAAGCAGTAATTAAATTTCCACAAATTTTTAAACATTTGTTACATTTCAAGTAAAAGATATAATCCTGCATATTTTTATTTACAAGATCAAAATGCTAGTGCCTACAGTGACTCCTGCTGCACAGTTTTCCAAAATGTTTACATTCACACAAATCTTCTAAAGTATATTAAAAAAAGTTCTTTAAATTGGTTTATGTATTTTTGTGTGCTTTTGTCTTGTGACACATATGCATGTATAGATACATGCAAATTGATGTTCATATGTTATAAACCTAAACACAGTCTTCTGACATTGCTCTATTATAGTATCTAAGAGCATAATACTATGCAATACTTTGGTTGAATTTTTTTCAAAACATTTCATCCTGATACTGTACCAAAAATCATAGCAAATGAATAACAATGCTTTCCTTTGAGAAGGTTGAATTACTTGGTCTCTCTGCCTCCTGACACTTTCACTGCTCTTTTGATAGAATGGATTGAGTAGATGATAAAGGTAAACAGGAAACAGGTGAGGAATGGATTTCAGTTGTAAATTGCTACTTCTTTATTTCAAGGCAGGAAAAAGCTTTGTGCACATTCCCCTCTTCTGTTATTTATCTGATGGTTAGATGGACCAAAAATTTCATACTTTACCAGTAAACCTCTTTTCTACCTGTCTACATTAGACAGCAAGCAGTAGAAACAATCCAGGATAGAAACTTAAGGACTTAAATTCTACCCAAAAAAATCATCTACCTGCAAAAGTTTCAGATCCTGAAATGGACCATTTTTAGGCTGTACCAGCACTGATACCCAGCACAAGTTATGAAAAGCTAGCAGTTTGAAGTGTTAATGTTGGAAGGAAAACATGTATTGCTTCCAAACTAATAGTTGGCTCTGTTACGTGGCAAAGAGTTACGCTTGTGCACACACATAGCATACTTCAGCCCAGTTCATCCTAGATGGAGAAAACTTGTTCCTACTACTCAAAGAGCTGACTGGTGACCTTAGAAGCAGCATTTTAAAATACAAAATTTTAACTAAAAAGAAGGGGATAAAGTATCTAACAGATGTAAGAGGTGTTTCTTAGAATGATTTTTGGAAGCTTAGGGATCAAAGCCTGCAAAAACTAATTGGTGATCCTCATTCCATCTCCTTCAGACAGTGGAAGGATAACCAGAGTCTAAAGTGACAAGTGAGGTCTCGGGCTCTTTTTTGCCATGCATGCTCTTTAGTATTTTCACTGGCAGCTGCTGCTCCCACTTACAAACCAATAAGGACAAAGGGTGTTACAATGTGGCAATTATGGTGAGGAAGGAACTGTTTCTGTAAAATTTACTAAGGCATTTACTTTTTAAATTCTCTCCTCTTCTTCCCACTGATAATGGTAAATATTCCTCCTAATACTGTATCTACCCTCAATTCTGAAAAAACTACCTTCCCAAAAGAGGCAAAAGCCTTCCACAATTCTGAAATTAAACCTTTAAAATTCTCCTGAAATTCAAACTTTTCCTGCCAAGTTCTGCAAAAAGGTGTATTTCTCTTCATGCATCAAAACCAGTGTAGATTTAATTAATATTTTCCTCTGCTGTTGCACAGAAGCTGCTTTCTCTTTTACATCTACTCTGCTCTTGTGAGACCCCACCTGGAGTACTGTGTCCAGCTCTGGGGCCCCCAACATAAGAATGACATGGACCTGTTGGAAAGAGTCCAGAGGAGGCCATGAAGAGGATCAGAGGACTGAAGCACCTCTCCCTTTAGAACAGGCCGGGAGAGTTGGGGCTGTTCAGCCTGGAGAAGAGGAGGCTCCAGGGAGACCTTATAGCGGCCTTCCAATACCTCAAGGGGGCCTACAGGAAAGACGTGGAGAAACTCTTCATCAGGGCCTGTTGTGACAGGACAAGGGGTAATGGTTTTAAAATAGAGGGAGGTAGATTTAGATTAGACATTAGGAAAAAATTTTTTACAATGAGGGTGGTAGAACACTGGCACAGGTTGCCCAGTGAGGTGGTGGATGCCCCATCCCTGGAAACATTCAAGGCCAGGTTGGACGAGGCTCTGAGCAACCTGAGCTGGTTGGAGATGTCCCTGCTCCTTGCAGATTTGGACTAGGTGGCATTTACAGGTCCCTTCCAACCCAAACCGTTCTATGATTCTGCATCAGCACAGCTTTTCACAAGAAGTATCCTTCCATCCTCCTCTTATTTTACAGATTTTTTTTGTCTGCTGTTTGCATTCCTCTCAGCTGAACCAAGCCTAGCTTTTCTCTGCAGCTGACAGGATGTCTATTCCACAAGTTCCAGATTAATTTCTTACACTTTTTGCAACATCTGTCCACGACAATCAAAATCAATTTAACTATCAGAATAATATTTTTTTGTGGACTTTGCAATTCCCAACTCTTTTCAGTCCCATCAGTGTAAAATTTAATTGACTGTTTCCTCTTATATACAGTCTCACATCTCAACTTGACTTTGGAGTTTTCTTTAACTGTAGAATCCAGTTACTCTCCTTGTTTTCAATATGCATTTTTTTCATGCTACCTCACTAATCATTTCCTTTTTGGTATGTTTTTATACTTATTCACTTCAAAGATACAGCATATATAGATTTTAACTTATATTTGTATTTCTATTTATTTACATATGAAAGTCTGTGCTTCAGACCTGATCTAGCCAGCTCCTGCACTTTGGAAAAAAGTGCCTATGTAGTAGTTCATCATAAATCATAAATGCAACTCATGTCTGAATGTTTATTTTTTTTTGCTTTTAATACAGTTTCAGGTGTTTACCTGTCCGTCCCTACATCTTTCAAAAACAACTAGGAACACTACACAATTTCAATAAATTTTGCAGAACAGAGTTATTATGAAGTTAGTGAATTTCATTAAAACTGCAGGATGAGTAGAAGAACAAGATCCTACTTGTGCTCTACACAGAAAACTGCTGAAATTGAGTTTATATGTACTCAAAAAATTCACATGATAGAGATGTTATGAGCATTGCAGATGCAGAAAAAGCTTTGATCAGAGCTTGCAACTTGTAAGACACCTGAGAATCAAACCACAACACACAAATTCTTGAAAACCAGTGTTTATAAGTTCCATTGCTTGTGGAATTACTTGGGTTTTTTTTCTGTTTCTCTCTTCATTTACATATTTACTACACACTTGTTACTATATAATTTGATTCTGTGAAGCCTTATGGGTTTCAGTCTGTGAGAAGACACGGTACAAATTCAAATTCTACTGTATTTGTATGAACAAGATTTCTGCTCAAATGTCCCTGAGGCAAAGCATGCATTTTCATTAGAAGAAATACACTCAAGACTGCATGCTAACATTGCCTTGCAAAATTTCTTCCAGACAATCAGATGTGTAAAGCTTGGCTCAGCAAAGTATTCCTTATTTACACTCCTCACCTTTTCAAAGATCAAATAAAGACAATTATCTCCAACATCACAGTAAGAGAAGACAAAGTTTACAGAACAGAAACAATTCCCAAGTTGCACAGGAAAAAATCCAACCAAAACTAGGCATGTTTAAAATATGGCTCTAAAAGAAACACAGCCTATCATTAGTCCAAGTGTGGGAAAGGAAGATAAGAACTAAAAAAAAAATGTAGGTCATCTCCAGTTTCTCTAAAGGAAGATTAAACTATTTGAACTCTATCTCATCTAGAATCAGCTTTTTCCCTGTGTAGATACCACTGCTTCTGAAATGAACGGTTGCTCAAGTCGGTTTTGCAGTCTCATTAGTTACAGTATCTTATTATTACAATGAAGCTCAAAATAAGTGTTACAACTGATAAGAAAAAAATAGTATTCCATTTATTTAATTCTTCAGCAGCACTCTGCCCACATTTCTCAGAGTAACCAAGTATCCACAACTACTCTGAAATCAATCATTTGGAAATACTTGGTACAGCACAGAATAAGGCCTTACTTTACCCTCATGCTGTCTTAGTCCTTGGGAGTAAAAAGACTGAGTCTACAAGTTACGGAATCAAGCATCCAAAACTATTAACAAGAAGCATTTCTAAGCCAAGACAACATGCATTATGCTATATATTTTAAACAAAGGAAGATTATAAATCCATCATTACTAGACACCACTGTGCCATCCTGTAGCCATACTTCATATTTATTGAAATCTCTGGGTCTAAAATTTGTGTCTTTTGCCCTCTAAAATTGTTGTACAGTGGCCTCCTTGGTATTGCCTCTGAATAAAGTATACCTTTGGATCAGCTTTCTTTCAAATATCTGCACAGCATTAATAAAGCATCCATCTCCAGATACATGGTATATTCCAATGCAGAAGCACTCTAGCAGAAAGGTCACAAACTTTAGGGTCAAGTTTTAAACAGAAAATTAACATAGTACTTTCGGGACAAATGAATACAACATCTCAGTACTACTAGTGGAAAATATATCTTTTTTTTTTTTTTTAACAGAAATAGTAACTATATCACTTTTGCTAACAGTTTATTTCAATATTCAGTATTCTATAAAGGAGACTAGCACAGTAGAAAATTTAAAAATTGGGCAAATTCACTTGATGACAAATACAAGAATTTGGCCTGGACACTCAGATTTGTTTAAGCATATGTTTGAAATACCACTAGGACAAAGGCATGAGGTTAATCTACAACGAAAATTATTGGCTTCAACTTCAGTGTAAAAAAGCAGCTAAAGAAAGATCAAATTCAATTTTAAGATCCCCAGGTTTTTTTCAGACTAGAAGTGATCTTACATATGAACTGTATCCCAGTTCTGTGCTTCATAACTAATTCATGTTTCCATTAAGGACTTTTATACGTTTTACCAATTTTGTTTTATAGATTACAATTTGCTCACACAAGAATTGAATGTATCTACACTGACTAAAACAGTAAGAAAATAGAGGAGGTTATTTTATTTACCAGCTGAAGGTATTACCTCAATCAAAATTGACACCAGCCAAGTCAAGTTTCAAGTAGCAACTTGGGATAAAACGATGAATCTACTGAAGTAAATGATAAAGTTCGCCACTGACTTCTGTAGGATTGGGATTTCAGTCAGAATGTAGGATGAAGCCCCATCAGCATGGTAACTATGGCAATGTGACTAAGCCCATTACAGCTAAGCAGGACAGAAGTAGTAAAATATTTTGAGGCTTGCTTTAATAATTGTGGGATTATCTCATATGCTTAGGTGGGAAAAGAAGGTTTGGCACACTTTTCCTCTTATAAAATCAGCTTAATAAAAGAAGTCAGAGGTATCGGGGCTCTCCTCTCACACAACTCCACTAGAGACAGATGGCTGGAATAGTTGAACAGAAGACTGTCTACAGGTGGCTGGAATAGTTAAACAGAAGACTGTCTACTTGCAGGGAACAATCCTTACTATAGAATACTGATAGTCTGAAAATCCAGAGTATTGTCCTGATTCTGTCCCGACTCCAAGATGTGTTACTTACACAGGTTATCCCACAGATATCAATAGAAGGATCTATATCAATGTACTCATTGCATGTGCCCTCTTCACTGTTCTGGCAGATATTGGAAAGGTACAGTTGGCTGGAATATCCTAATATTAAGTAGCCCTGACATGCCTACTGCAGTTATGTAGATCAGTTTTACTGAAACAATTCTGGTCTAAACTGAAATCAATGTGAACATACCATAGAATGAGCACATCTCTCAAACAGAGCAATCCTATGTCAGAGGAATCACAGGATCAATACTTATTACTGCAGGAGATGTAGTAAGCTCTACTCCTGAAAAAGCTGATTTATATAAAAGTATCTCTGTGGAGGTTTACCCTGCTGAGTCAAACTGAACCCCCCCAAAACAATTCTCCTGATATAAAGACCTCTGGATCTTTTCATCTTCTGTAGCTGATTACATATTTAGTTGTTCTAAGGACATATTTTCTAGGCTTTAGGAAAACACAGTTTGCACTAAGCACTCCATGAGAACTGTCATGTACAGTCATTCCCACTTTCCAGTTTTTGCCACAGGTGTGCGATTTCATACATGTTGATCCCTATGCAAATAAAATAATCAAGTAAAATAATATGGAAAATGTATTACATGAATTTGATGTCATAAGAAAAGGAGCTCTCTAAGCCAACGTGACATACTTCTTATCAAGCTCCACTTGGTAATAGTAGATTACTTTGTAGTTAATCTGCTAGTACATGTCAATAATTCTTCCTTTGAACTGAAAATAAGAATGCCACACAATGCTTAATTTACTGGATAACTGGTTAACTTTTTCCCTGTTGACTCTCAAGACTGAATACAGATAATTAAACGTTTACGTCTTTTTTTTCAAGTAAGATTACTTCACCACTACTTTGTAACCCAGATTGCCATGCTATGTCTAGAACTGGCCAACAGTTCCAGACGTGTTAGCAACAATTTGTTATGGTGGTGCCAAGATAGAAAATGGAAAGGATTGACCAACCCAAATAAAGAAACAATGCAATTCAAGAACAATTTTGAGCTCACCAGGGAACTGAGAATCTATTCCAAATGCTGCTTCAACTTCATGTTGTATAAATACTCTAATAATTTTTTCCAAAACTATGCTCAACAAGCCCATGGCAACATAAGATGCATAACAATTTAATAAATCTTTATAATGCTTAATAGTAAAAGCTTGATGATGAGTAGTGATCCACAAGAAATTCTGAGTGTAAACCATAGCCAACAAGCAGGATGAATCATAGAATTCATAGAATTCATAGAATTCATAGAATTCATAGAATTCATAGAATTCATAGAATTCATAGAATTCATAGAATTCATAGAATTCATAGAATTCATAGAATTCATAGAATTCATAGAATTCATAGAATTCATAGAATCACATGGTTGGATGGGACCTATAAGATCATCTAGCCCAACCGTCTTCCCACTACCATTGCTGCCAGAGCTACTAAACCATATCTTGTAGCTCCTCATCAAGCCGCCTCTTGAACACTGCCAGGGACGGCGACTCCACCACCTCCCTGGGCAGGCCATTCCAGTGCCTGACCACTCTGTGAGAAAAAGAAAAATTAACTTCTGTTGAACTCTTGACTGCTTCCCCTACAAATGTTAGCATTATCCAGGCCTACAGCTGGCCTTAGGTACTACTGCCCTATACCAAATGGAAACATACCTTGAATTGTAAGGGTAGTTCTTGAAGATACAGTAAAGTGTAACAGTTATAAGGCAGGTGATTATAAGAAAGAGAATAAAATTAATGGGAAAGAAAAGCAATTAAATATTGGTATTGAATTGAGTTTTCCATCAATTTTCCACAACTTCAGAATCACAAGCAATAAAAAAGATGAATGCTTCTGTCTCACATCAAGGAAGCAAAGGATTTATGCAACTCTTATACTAAGGTAAGAGCAATAAACAAATTTTTTAGCTTTTAGCTATACATAGTATAGAAGTTTCTGAAGTCTAATTTGCAATGGATTAATATTTTTATTACGAACAGTTCCAGAGCTGTCAAACTACAGATATAGATAACAGTCAACTTTAATCTAGATTTAGTATTTGTATTCTCATTACACAGACAAAAAGTTCAGCCTAGATAGCCTAAACCTAACTCAGCTGTTCAGCAAATGATGTAACATGCTACTGCAATTAATGATTACAGGTACTCAAATGAATTAATTTAGAACTAGATCAAGTAAAGCTTTGGCAGTCATGATTTTTGTTATGAATTTTAGGAAAGAAACAAAGGTCCAGAACCGAAAATCTCTTCAGTATTTTAATTATAGAATTTATTCTTAGAGAGGAATCTAACAAACTAGGTTCTTGTCCCAAAATTGCATGTTTACAAGAGAAAGAAGAAAACAAACCCCAAACATTTGTTTCTATCTGTGGAGTTGCAGAAGTGCTGCATTGGAAATTCCATCAATATAAATATTGCCTAGAAAAAGCCCTTTCAAGTCAAACTTGAGGTATATTAACACAGCAATGTGTGGAATTTAACAGTGTCAGAGTTTACAGCTCTTGCCCTATTGTTCATGATCCCAGCACAGCTAGAGAATTTATGGTTTAGGACAATCAGACTGACACCTTTCACAAGTATTACTTTATAAAGAAAAAGCATTTACAAGATGAAAGATTTACTATAAACAAGGAAGCAAATCAATTTAATTTTATAACTACATAGAATGGATTAAACCCTAAAAGGAGATAAACATAGACAGAAGTTAAATCATGCCAATTTACGGAAAAAGAAAATAATACATCTAAAGAAGATAATCAGAAGCTGCTTTCTAATGGGAAGATGGAATCACAGTGACTGATCACCAAGTAATGTGTTTGCAGTCGAAATACAGCAGCAAAACAGAGAAATGCAGTTTGGGACAAATACATAGAGACATTAGGTGTCACAAGGCAGGGATTTAATATGTAACTGTAGTGTGATTATATGTGGAATAATTCCATTTAGAATATACAATCCTGATTTTAAGCATTCAGTTTTGGTAGTCTCGAGTTTAGACAGTGGACAATCCAATTTCTTGAGAGGTCCTTCAAAAATCAAAGTATTTTTTTTAAAAAGGTACAAAAAATAATGCTACAAAAATAGATTATTTTCAAACTATCTATGTAAAATTAACATTCCTGTTCAGCACAAAAGTCAGCTCCATTTTGTATATGTATGAGCATTCTCTCTTCATATTAATGATCATAAGAATCTAAAAACCTAAAGCAGTTATACTGATCCAGACCTTCCTGTCACCCATGATGATCAATAGCAGACACTGAGGGAGGGGTATAAGGACAGTACAAGCATACAATAGCACTTTACTGGTAAACTGTTCAAGCCTTCACCAAACTGAGGTGAGAATCAGTACATTTTGGGTAAATGATTGGTGTATCTCCACAAATTTATCTTTTTGACAACCCTTTGGTATTCATAGCATCTTGAGGCAATGAATCCAGTAATTTAACTCACACTATATGAGGCTATGCTATGAACTTGTCATTTGATAATTTCCTTCAATATCCCCTAGTTCCTATACTACGAGACAGTAAAAAATTGCTGCTGTTTACCATGCTGCTCATTAATTTAGAGACTCAGATGTCTTTTTTTCAGACTGACTAGTCTGTTTACTCATATGTTGTATGAAAGCTGTTCTCTACCATCAATCGTATTTTGCCCTTTTCTGTATTTTCCTGAGTTCCACTATGCTGTTTTCAAGATCATATAGGATAGAAGAATATAGGTCATCATAGAGGACAGAAGAATATAGGTCATCATAGAGGACAGAAGAGAGACCAACACGACCTAGACGCAGCAGCATACCCATGATCTATTTTGTTATTTAAGCCTCTGTAATAATTCCTAACACTAGATTTGTACCATCAAAACTTAGTTGACTTAAGTTTTTGAAGATGAATCTTGTAAAAAGTCTTCTGGAAATCCAAATAGATTATATCCACATGACAACCCTTGTGAACATGTTCAGTGACACTCTCTGAGAACGTACTTTTGTGAGCTATAATTTCCCTTTACAAAAGTCATATTGATTCTTCTAAATATGTAATGTTTAGCAATGCAGCTATTAATTCTATTCTTTGTTATAGGTTCCACTGGTTTTCTGAATAGAGACTTCAGCTTACTGACCTCTAGTTTCATGCAGAAATTTCTCTCCCCCTCCCCAAGCATATGTTTGCTATATATTGTTTCACCTACAGCTAAAGTCTCCTATGAGTTTCTTTGGAATACATAGGTAAATACCACTTTGACCAGTGATTGGTTACTGTTTTGTTGATTTGACCTATAAGCTCTTCCTTGGTTTAAATCAGATCTTTAGAACCACTACCAAGACAGCTTTGTTTCAGGAAGCTGCTTAAGCTCCAACAGAGCAAGCGTGAATGCAATGCATTTAGCTAATCTACTATGACTTTATCTTCTTTAAGCTTTCTTTTATACCTTTGACATCTATCAGTCTTCACTATCTGTCTGGTCTTGATGTGCTTGAAAAAGTATTTATTATTCTTCATCAGGTTGTTCCTCAATTTATTTTTTTTAACAGCAGTATTTTACACAAGTCGTGTGAAGTGCCACAATCAAGTTCAGACTTCTCTTGTGTGTTCTCTGTTCCAGAGCAGCCATGTACAAAACCATAGAAAGTTTGAGTACTGTGTCCCAGAATTACATTGACACACTCAACCTCATGTAATTGAAGTGCTCCATTATCAGTATGTCTGTAGTCTCACAACATTCCCAGCTCCCACAATACGTCTGTCATTGTGTCATACTGTTCAACCAGTAATAAAACTTTTTTTTTTTTACTATATGTATGCTATTTATGCACTATTTGTACATTAGATTTGCAAGTTTAGTATAGAGGGACTGTTACTTGGTTAATACAGGTTAACTTTGATTTCACATATGACATCAATTCTCCCTTCACATAACCCATTATATTTTTCTTACATAGACATCCCACTGTTTTCATTGATTATCCTCCTTCCACCAAATTCTGAATATACCTGTTATGGCAAAATAATTGCAAAAAAGCAGGTATTGCAGTTCCTCACTGTAATAGTTTAGCCCCCTTCAGCAGCTAAAATACCACACAATCACTCACTCACTCCCCCCTCCCCAGGGGGATCGGGAGGAGACTCAGGAAAGAAAGGCAAAACTCATGGATTAAGATAAAAACAGTTTAAAACAATAACAACAGAAGAAAAAACAGAGAGCTATAACAAAAACAATAACAGAAAATACTTAACCACATAAGTTGCAGTACAG
Organism: Tetrax tetrax; assembly: GCA_009806455.1. Lineage (NCBI taxonomy): Eukaryota > Metazoa > Chordata > Aves > Otidiformes > Otididae > Tetrax > Tetrax tetrax. The sequence continues at coordinate 14,999 of WHYT01016573.1, read as the reverse complement.
TAGCTCCCAGTGGATCCCGAAGTCCAGCTCCTACTCAAGTAGCAAAACCTACCCCTTGGCACCATCTCCACTTTATACACTGAGCATGTCACAAGGTATGGAGTAGCTCTTGGGCTAATTTGGGTAAACTATCCCAGCTGTTGGCTAATGAGTGACCTATTCCAGCTATGTCTCCCAACCACAGGTGCCACCAGCTCCAGTTCCTCTCCCAGCTCAGATGAAAATTAACTCTTTCCTAGCTGGAACCAAGACACCCCATCTCACTGTCTTCTGGCACTCCCGTATATGCAGTATATGCTTGGTTTGATTGCCTGCTTTTCCATGCTTCGGTATTCTATTTAGATTATTTGGGTTAAATTTGTGCTAAATTTGTGCATTGCCTGTCTAATGATATTATTATACAGTAGCTATCACCTAAAGACATACACAACTCCTATTCTTTTAAACTGTTGGTATTAAACATTGTGGTATTTTTATTCAGTGTTCTTAGTGAGAAGTCTATGAAAGTTCATTATGAAGATGGAACTTCACATTATAGTATGTATACTAACAGACTTTATGGGAAATTGTTAAGATGGAGAAAATAAAGAGTAAGATCTGCATGAGTTGTCTCTTTGAATGCCAGTGCATTTCTGCAGCTAATTCTACTGGAAATGCTTCAGGGTCATCATATGGAATCATGAAATATACAGGGTAGCTTTCCTTCCACATCAAGGCTCCTTCCACCATAATAGCATTGCTCTTGCATAGTTTTCTACTCAGGCAGCCAAGGCCACACGTAGAAGGAAATTGCAAAACTATTCAAATTCTGCCTGCAGTCTCCAAATAGAGAGGCACATCTCTTAACACAATCAACTCAGAAATCGTTAACAGTGTCATAGATGGGGCTTAGTGTCATAGTTATTTATGCTGTCGCTACGTTACAGAATCACAGGCTCACAGAATGTTGAGGTTGAAAGAAACCTATGGAAGTCATCTTGTCCAACCTTCCTGCTCAAGCAAGTCTACCTAGAGCTGGTTGCCCAGGACCATGTCCAGTTAGGTCTTTAATATCTCCAAAGATGGAGACTCCACAACCTCTCAGGGCAATCTATTGCAATACTGTCACCCTAAAAAAGAAAATATTAGGTTCAGACGTTTTCTTATGTTTCCTTACATGTAGATATGGCACATAGGGACATGGTTTAGTGGTGGACTTGGCAGTGTCAGGTTTACAGTTGGACTCGATGATCTTAAAGGTCTTTTCCAACCTAAATGATTCTTATGTTCAGTTATTATAAGACTCAGTTTATCATTGCTTGAAACTTGCGTGCTAATAATTTGGGTCAAAATTTTTCATGTTGATCATCTACCTTATGCCAAAGGTGTTTTTTCTTACAAGAAAATATCAACAATCACTCATTCCCTTCCAAAAACAAGTCTACAAGTCTTATCAGGCTTCCACCTGAAATGTTCTTGCTCAGATACTTAGAAGCACATACTTAAAAGTAGTATGGTGTCTCCAAACTGTGGAACTCCAAAGCAGGTCAAAGTACAATTACCTGAAAAATCATCAATAAAAGTCATTAGTAATGTCTTTGGTTTTAGGGGCCAGAATGCCCAAGACACCATTTCCACTGAATCTCTCATAGATTTATTTTAAAAAGTTTCTTCAAAAATTAAACTTTGCCTCTTTGATTTTTGACTGTAACTCCTTTTTAAATTGCTGTATTTGAGATTCTTAATCACAGATGAAACTCAGAGTAATAGGCATCTCACAGTGTAAAGGTTTGTTCTTGTTTTGTTTTCTACAGACAGTTATATTTGGGAGGATTTGTTCACAACCAGCAAGGCTAAAATCTGTCTACTTCATATTTTGCTAAGTGAATTACTGCATTCTTCAAAAGTACTATCAACAGTCCAGTCCTATTTGTCATGCCATCCTGTTTCAAGTGTATTACAGTATGTACGTACTTGAATATATATGTACAGTGTTCACAACTACATCTATACGCTCCACAATTGCACACAGATTCACATAAACTGTACTCATTTGGGACTCTGCTTCATTCTCTCAAATAACAAAGGTATTTTTTCTTGCTTAATTCAACTTATGAAGTGTATTTGGATGTGTTAAGGGTGTGTGGTTTCTGAATACTGCAAAACCATAAAAGTACATCTTTGAAGCTGATTATATATTTTTTCTCTAACTATATCTGTAACTGTGGCTGAATAAATTTTCCTTTTAGATTTCCAAAAAGAATCAGCTTGGGGATGAAAAGCATGGAACGTTTTGTCTACAAAATGTGTTATTGCACTATCATAGTAGTAAATAAAAATAGGGGTTTGCAAGGGAAGTATGTAATTTTGAAGATAATTATGTACTCTTTACTGTAGCAAAACTCACACTGAAATGGACTTAACTACTAAATTGGATTCTTAGAAGTCAGTGGAAGCTTTGCCTGAGTAACCAGGGTAAGGATGAGATACTCAAGAGGTGAATCAACTTCTTTCAGATACTGAGTGCTTCTCAGAACTGAATTAACCATTTGACTCAAAATTCTGTTCTGAATCATGTGAAAGCAACTTCCAGCCAAATCTATGGGAGTGCTTACATGCACCTGGGAGTTCTGGCTCAGAAAACAGGAACAAGCCTGTTGTGAGAATGATCCCCTGATGTACAAATGGTCTCTGTTTATTGATGTATATATACTCTATAAATTAATTGAAACAATCCAGTTCAGTACTCCTGCCCCGCAACTGGAATACCAGCTGTTGTATGCTGACTAGGAGTGACTAATGTGAACCTTTTTGCTGTAGTTCTCCCTTTGCCACCTCCTGTGGACTTCCTTCAAAATACATCAGAAGAAATTTCCTGTTACTTTAGCTTTATACTGCTTAAGGCATACATAGAACAAACAATATTCCTACCTGGAACATGAAATGAGCTTACACGAAACTCCAAGTAGCACAGGTGTCAGAAGCCAGTAAAGGAGAAAAAAAGCAATGATATAGAAAAGCTCAGTTTTCAATAGCAGCTGATGTTCTTGTTTCTAATGGATGTTAGAGAATGCTAAAGATTGACAAGGACTATCAGTGGATAACAGTCCAAAGAAATGTTACAGACTCATTTGGATACACTTCCTCTAGCCATGGTAACTAGGAGCTGAATTCAGCCTATGACCCCTCCAGTACATTTCTTCTTCCGGGCAATGTGTGTCCAAACCCTTTATAGTTACAAAATATTTTCATATAGTTGTAAGTAAATGTAAGGTCGGTTAAGGCCTGACAAAATCAAAGTATACTTGCATTAGAATAAGCACATCTGATTTATAAAACAATATTAGGAATCATATTGGTGGTAAAAGAAAACAATTTGTTAAACAGAGAAAAGCAAAGTGCTAAACCAGTGTAAGACACAGAACTGAATTTCTTGTGTTTGTAAGAAAACCAAGGAAAAATATTACCGGGTTCATTCAGAGGCTAGTTTCTATATTGTAGGTATTTTGGAATCCTGTAGTGAAATCTCTCTTTGGGAATTGCACTACTCTTCTGTCCAGCACTCAAAGTTTATTAAAGTTTTGTGGGAAAAAAGCTGTTTGGCAGCATCCCAGTCCATAAGGGTCTGAGAATGATGTGCCAGAAAGACTCGGGAGGCCTGAAAAGCCTCTTTAAAATATGGAAAAGCTTTTTTTTTTTTTTTTTGCAAGAGGCCCAGTTCAGGGGGTTTCAGTCTGTTTCTACAATTTTTTAAGCTGCAGCACAAAAGCAAGCATTTTCTTAGCGGCACCCAAAAAGTCTCTAATATTATCATATTTAAACAACAGTGCTGCTTTAGAAGGAAATCTTTTGGTTTTAAGTTTTTTCATTTTTATTAAAAAACTCTTTTTTTTCCCTACTAACAGCTAATAAGCTATCTATTTGTTGATATGTGGAAATACATTTAGTGTGAAGATTATCTTCCAGTCACATTACTGTTTACATGTTGGCAGAGATAAAAGTCTATTTTCATCTTCACAACTCTTCATGTTTCTTTATACCAACATTCCTCAAAAAGTGAAAATTTTGTCTTTACGATTTTGTTCCATGATGACTGCCTAGTCATATGCACAAGCTCTTAAAAATATTTTAGCTAAACATATCCATGCAAGGATAAAAGCAAAATTATGCATGTATTCTGGAAAAAAAAATAGCATATTTACTTTTCTTTTTCGCCCTTTTAGCCACTCAACAGACCATATCTCAGAACATTTGATTTTAAATCACTAAAAAATTCTTTTTAATTAACTTGTTTTGAAGTATTTGGACAGGTACTGACTTGGCAGAAATAACAACTTTGTCAAATCGCAGCTGAAATGAATGAGTTTTAGGTATAATAGGTATCACAGAGGAAATTTCTAAAAAAATTTCTTCTTCCATTACTACTTGGAGCCCGATTCTGATTTCATCAACATCACAAGGACTTTTCCCTTTGACTTCTGAAGAAAAGGATCAGGCTCAGACTATGTTTCTTATCTGGTCAGTTTAAGAACTGACCACAAGCACGGAGAGAAATCGAGAAAGGAAGCAAGAGTGGAGGGGAGCGAGATTCTGTTCATAGCTGACAGATCCCTATTGCTGTACCTAGGACAGATCTAGAAAAAGACAAAGCACTGCATTCCTAAGTATCACACCACCTGATTTTCATCTTCCTGGCCTGCATAACCCAATCTAGAGTTTAGAGTCTTCATGCAATGCATGAAGGGAAGTTTTTGCATTTGGTACATCCACAAAAGTCATCATGTTGTAGAGGGAGCACTCATACGAGCAGGCACTCACTGGAGAGCATCGTATCCTAGCTTCTAGTCCCAACTCCTACAACTATTTTTGTACTTATCCATGACTGAATACGTCTCTATTTTCTGTAAAATTTGACAACAGTTCCTCTTTCTCACCAATGTGCGAGACTTGAATGCTGATGCTGAATAGTCAGTATCTTCTTTGGAAATTGAAGATGGGAGAATACTTCCTACATTCTAAAAAGTCTGCTGCCTGCTGACTAAAACATGGTCCAAAGGAGAGCTTGAGTCCTTTCAGACAGACAAGGGAATTGAACCTGGATGTCATCCACATTTCTGTCTGTTCTAAGCACTGAGCTGCAGTCTGAAGGGAAACAGATCTTTCCACTGTGGGGCCAGCTGTTGCTGCACAGTCCTGGCCTACTACACATTTTCACAGCTCACCTACTGGAATGGACTCTCCAGGGAGACATGCAGAGGAATGCTTCATTTCTGGACACCTAGTGGGCATTAGCCCGAGTTAGTTACTAGGCTGCTCAGTCCTAATAGGCTTAGGAACCTTTGAGAACCTAAAAAATGCCTGAGCTTCCAATCAAACTTAGGTACCTCCAGGGTTACGTGGCAGCTGTGTAAACATTTTTAGGACTGCAGTTTTGATCCTGGGCATCTAAATTCCACCTGACTTGAGCACCAGGTGTTTATGTCCTTTTCTGGGCCTCATCCCAGATAAGAATCAACTGCTCAGAAATAATCATAATATCTACATAACGCTGATTTTCAGAACGATTTATAAATATTAAGTAATTAATCTTCATATTGCCCCTGGACAAATATATCCATTTTACATATATAAAAAAATTGTGATAAATTGCCATAGGCTACAACTGAGTCAGTATCAGAATTAGAATGGAGGAATTCCTGGCTCTCAGACTAGAACTCAGTTCCTGCCTCTCAGAAGAAAGAAAAGGGACAAAATCTTTTTCTTCAAAGAAAGAGCTGTTATGCTGACATGTTTTAATTGACCAAGGATTTTTTTCTTTTAAAGTGGTTTGTGTTGTTGTTTGTTTGTTTGTTTGTTTTTCCCAAAGAATATACAAAACTTTGCAGTGCTACCTTTCAATTCTGGTAGACTGTTTGCAACACTGATAGGTAAATAACTGAGAAAGCACAATCAAAACTTATCTTTAGTAAACCTCAGCTTTTGAGTGGTGTTAGAACGAATGATTGGAAATACCATATTTAATATTTAATATTATGCAAGCTTCATGCACCAGTTAGACAATCATTCTAATTAAGGAAAAGGCTTATTAGATCACTTAATGGCTACCAGTAACCACATTGTCTATACTACATAAACATTGAAGTAATCTTTAACATTTTATGCTCCTGCTTTTTTTTTTAAGATGGAAAATCCAGAAAAAAAACCCAAACAAACAACAAAAGTAGGATGCTTTCTCCCTTCCTTGCTGAAAGAATTCTGTATTTATGGAGGCCTACAAGAATTGTTGCTGGCTTGAAAGGATTGCCAGCTACCAAGCCCTTCACCCCATATTCTTGGCTAGAACAGTTAAAACAGATCTTTCCATATGTTCTCTTGCATGGCTTACCAACTTCCTTTTTACACACACAACTTAAGAGTATGTTAGCCACTAGAAAGTGGCAAATGCTGGAAAATTCTAACAAATTGAACAATTTCTAGGCTAAAGTATCAAAACTGACAAAACATGTCAGTATTGCTGAAATGACAAATTGCAAACTTTAAAAACTACGCTTCAAATGTTTCCATCGTGACAATTTTCAGAACTCTACATCTGGATAAACTTAAATTGTTTTACAACGACTAATTCAGTTTAAATCCACAGATCTTAGTTATGCACTGTTTGATACATGTTTACATTTATAACAAGCAACAGGAGACCAAGAGCACAAGTATTTTGTTACAGAACACATTTACTTTTTTTTTTGTGTGTGTAAAAAGGTTGCACATATGATATGCACATGAGGTCTTACCACAGAGACCACATCTTGCAATAATACACATAATTTCCAGCAATAAGGATTTCATTATTAGATATTCAGTAAATAGAATATCGTCATGGCTGTGACACCATGTCTGCTAAGGATATTTGCATGATAGGAAAATTTTCCTATCATTCAAATACCACATTCTTTCCCTTACAAAAACCTATGTTTTGTACTTCTTTTCTGAAATGTCCAAATGAGAATATTAAGGTTTTATGTTTACATCACACTTGAGAGTTTTGAAACTTCAGTCTCATAAATACCAGGGCTTCAATTTTAGGTGGACAGCACATCCTAGTGGTTCCTCACGCTATTCCACGGTATTTGGTCTACCAAGACCTCAGTCACAGCTGCATAAATATTCTTCCGGTACACTTCAGAGTATGCACTTTCCTTCTTTCCTTTTATGGAACAACTACGAATGAAGTTAGGATTTTGGAAGGAAGTGTCAATTAATAAAACTGAGATAATTCAGGAACATGAAAGATTTAAAAACTGGTTCTATACGTTTTTGAAGCAGAAACATGCTTCTGAATACTTATAATTTTACCTATTTTTAGGCAGAACATACAATGAACAGTAGTGCAGTTTGTCCTTTTATTTTCATTTTCCAATAGGAAAAAACATCTCTGTTTTTACGTCAGTTTCATCTGACACAGATTTACTTGCAAAATATGAGTAAAGGGCTATACATGTTACTAAGAACTTAGCTAGTCAAAAAAGTCATAAATTTAGTCATCAAAAATGCATCTATGACAGCATTTTAACGTGGTTTTTTTTGCCAGTCTAGTATGCAGCACAATCAGATAGCTGTCTGTTGAAGCAGGCAGCAATCAAGAGAAAACAGAAATAAAATGCTGCTTAACTATGTTAAAACAACATTTTTAACAGACCCATTTGAGATTTTTAAATGGTTTCTTAAGTGGAGGGCCATGAAATATTGGATGCCTATACAGAAAATCTTGAAGATATTTTTCCCCAGGTAAGTTCACTATTTTGCATAGCTGCAAAACCTTTCAGCATATTTCTCACTCTCTGATATTATCATATTTATAATGTATATCTTCTCAGTAGGAAATATCAGGTAATTTGTTTCTTAAAGAAACAGACCTGTAAATGGAGTACTGTATCCCTGACAGGCTGCATAGGTAGAACTGCAGGTGAAAGGGCTGGAAAGCATGTCCTGTAAGGAGTGGCTGAGGACTTTGGGTTTGTCTTGTTTGAAGAAAAGGAGGCTGCAGGGTGACCTCATTGTTCTCTACAGCTTCCTGAGGAGGGAAAGCAAAGAAGGAGGTGCTGAGCTCTTCTCCCTGGTATCCAGTGATAGGACGCATGGGAATGGTTCAAAGCTGCGCTAGGGGATATTTAGACTGGACATTAGGAAGCATTTCTTTACCAAGAAGGGGATCAAACACTGGAACAGGCTTCCTAGAGAGGTGATCAAGGCTGTCAGTGTTTAAGAGGCATTTGGACAAATGCCCTTAACAACATGCTTTAACATTTGGTCAGCCCTGAATTGCTCAGGCAGTTGGACTAGATTATCATGGTAGGTACCTTCCAAGTGAAATATTCTATTCTATTCTATTCTATTCTATTCTATTCTATTCTATTCTATTCTATTCTATTCTATTCTATTCTATTCTACCATTTGCCTGCTGAACATCTGCTTTTTGCTGTGGCAGCATTAATCAGAAGGAAGCACGCTTCTGCAGCAGAATCTGACATTGTGAAGGAGGGAAGGTGGTGATCATGGAGTTGACCCTTCCATGTTGTTCTTCCCTCATATTTGGGTTCACGTATTTCTTTCTCCTGCTTGAAACAGTTTCAGTTATTCTAAGGTAATTTTATTGCCCAATATATTTTTGGTGTTTTGTTTATGGTTAAAATGTTTAAAATCATATTATATTGGAGAAATACATTTTCTTCTACTAATACAGAAGTTTTCCAAAGGCTCAAAAATCAGACCTCAGTTAAAAGAATCCCCAGTTTTTAGTTTAGCTTCATGGTCTTCTGCTGCCCAACTCATGTTCAATATGTTACTTGCAAGGCTAATGTCTCAATTTGGCTGAGATTAAAACTTGCCCAGAAACAGTCCCTGTGCCTCACCTACAGAGGAGTCCATCCTTCCCTATAACGCTGAGGAACATATGCATGTCCTACGTATTCTCTCCTAAGAAGGGGAATGAAAGAAGAGAGAGGTTCCTGCAGTCGAAACTCTGTTACCAATCTCAGATGGGTGTATGCTGGGTTTTATAGATGTAGCTGCAAGGTAAGAGATGACAGAGCGTTTTTCCTCATCACAGTTCACAAGCATTTTCTGAATGAGCATTGACACTGGCTGTAATGGTAGGTACAACCTAAGCAACAGTACTAGCTGCTTCTCTACCAGGCCAGATAATTTCCTGGAATAACTTAGATGGCAGAGTTTGGGAATCCTTGTTGTAAACAAAACCTCAACAGTAACAAAGGGACTTCTCAATAAAAAATCTGTTAACTTCTCAACAGAAAGGCACATAACAGGTAAAGGAGAAAAGATGATTTGCAGGTAATGATATTTACTGTAAATTAATATATTTTTATGCTTACTGAAAAAAGTTGTGGTTGGAAGGGACCTCTGGTCATGTCCACATGAGTTTTCTTTCTTCACAGGTGCAGGGGTATGAGAGTGATTTGTTTATATGATCTTCGTGAGAGTTGAAAAATGTTGTCATAGAGAAGGTGTTGAGCAGCATCTTTTCCAGCTTATTATGCCACCATATTATTCTAGCACTTATTTTATTCCTATGAATGCCATAATCAGAATCGTTAAGGTTAGAAGGGACCTATACAGGTCATCTTGTCCAACTCTCCTGCTCCAGCAGGGCTACTTAGAGCTTGTTGCCTGGCACAGTGTCCAGCTAGGTTTTGAGTATCTCCGAGGATGGAGACTCCACAATCTCTCTGTACAAGGTGCTCCAATACTTAGTCACTCTCACATTAAGTAAGTGTTTCCTTAACAAATCATACCAAATAGTCCTTTTTTTTTTTTACAGAAAACTTGCCCAAAATCTGTGAATTTTAGTTTTTCCTTCATCTGGAGCATCAACTTCTAGCAAAGAGGTATACTGGCTCGGTTAAAACTGAATCTAAATGTTGTTTATTCTTTACTGGAAGTCATCTGATAAAATTTTGGAAAGGTTTTTGTATTACAGAATTCTACAGGGAAATATTTCCTTTGAGAACCAAGTGGTAAGACGACTTCATAGTAATCTTGCTGAATTTCCAAACATTTGTTGTGCGTTCCTTCCATTCTTTCACGGGAATAATAGATGTGCCCTTCTGAGGAGTTGTGTATGAGGATTATTTGCACTTGATTATTTCATGTTCACTACTTCCTTTTACACAGCACCTACTGTTACATTACTCAATATATTTTGAGGCATCATATATTTTTAAAAAATGAATAAAACTCCACCAGTGCTTTGTCAAGCATAGATATCCATTAACTCCATTCACTGCAACAAGAACTCATCTTTTAAAATGCCAGACACCTAGTGATAGTAGGTAGCTAACAAGTGCCCAGCTAGCTAACATGCAAAAATCTGAGTAACCATGAACACAAAGAAGCCACATATTAAGTTACTATCCCAAACTGGTTACAGATGCTTCTGGATCTGAACAACAGCCACTCCCTTCAACGATCACCCACAAAAGAAACAAGGAAGTAATCAGAATGTGATGGCAGTGCTTCCATAACAAAGATCAATTTCTTAGAACTGATGACAGCCCTGTGACAGAAAATTGATGATGGAAAGAAAAAAAAAAAGAAATTAAACTGAGTTTTTAACTCTCATTAAGTTTTAATAAAATGAAATAAAAATGCACTAGAAAGGTTGCCGGCGTGAGTAAGCACCAGAGTGGAGTGTGAACAAACCAGCTCTATGCTACTGGATGCACACCTCAAAGCGCTGACAGTAATACAGCCATATCAGAAGATGGGAAATCTGTGGTTTTCAGAGTATGAGAATTTGAGTTTAATTCTTACTGTCCACCTCACAGTGAAATTCTGATCAGGCAAGATGGGCAGCGCAGTTATCACTAAGGGTCTGCACTTGCATAATACAAAGTAAGAAGGAAAAATGAGGAAACCTATGAAACTAAGGGCACATAATTAAAAATACAGTTCATGAATAATATATACCACATAGTTTTCCAAGTGCAATTATAAAATAGTCTATTTTCTTTACCATTTTAGTTTACTAAATTATTTATAGGATCCCATATACTAAGGAATAATCCCAGTTTATTATGTTTTGACATAACTCTCTTTTAAATAAATTTGAAATTCATGAGAGCAGAATGTAGATAATGATTGACATCAACGATAATTCACATCAGTCTTTCCAGTAGTGGAGAATGATGCTAGTAGAGCTGATATCTCCAAGTTCTGGGGAGTAGATTTGTTACTCTTTTCTCTAATATTAGAAGCCTTAATAGTTAGTGAAGAAAAAACTCTGTTGGTTTGGTTTTTAGCAATATTTCACATGTAGCCTCTTGTTGAAAACAAGGAAGCTTGTGGGTGTTCTAGAAATAGAATTAGTCCCACACAGTGGTGCTAGTTCACTGACAACCCATACCACACTTGGGAAAGTGATCCCTTCTCTTACGTAAGTGATCCCTTCTCTTACGTGTCAATTACGACTTTTTCACTGCACAATACTTTGAAAAATTATAAATTAATTAACATGAATCTATGTGTGGGGATGAGATTTCATACAGTTCTTTCCTGTGTTACTGAAACATGACTAAATAACAAGAATATTTATAACTACCAGCTCACAAGAATGCTACATTTCGAGGGCAATATTGTTATTAACTCAGCTTATAAAACCATTTTGGTCTATGAAGTTATTTTAGAAGCAGAGTTGGTTCTTGACAACGGAAGCTTGGCACAACAAAGACAGGACATGCCCTCAGTTCTCTTCAAAGACAAGAGTAGTGAAAAGGGGGATTTCCTAACAAAAGATTTCCTAACAGAAGACTACAACCCCACAGATTAGAACAGTTCCCCTTCCCTTACCAATGCTAAGTAGAACAGAATTATTGTTTCACCTCTCCTATGAAAGATACTTTTATTTACATTTTCTAGTCTAATGTTGGCATTTTCCAAAGGTGTTTGAGCATTACTTGCTCACATATTTTGACTTGAATTGGTGGAAAACCTGCTTTCCTTCTAAACTGTCAAAAAACCCTAAAGCCTTGTATTCACAGTAAAAAAAGCAATCTACTTTTGATATGTTTTGTGGAAAAACTTTCCTAAAGTATTCAAAATAATCTACTTGCAGAAATGCATGCCTTTAACCTTTTTTTCAGGATTTATATTTACTTACATATTTACAACATGGCTTTACAGAACAAATGCCACTGGAGAAGGGTATCCAATTTAACAAGTCTATTACCTTTCTTGCATAAATTCAGACTAGTGTTATCAATCCCCTACAGCATCACAGGAAATCAAAGATTGCAGGGTTGAAAAGATTTGTTAGGTTTTCTAGTCCAATGTTATTCTAATGAAATATTCATTAAAACCAACTCACAGCGGCTGGCCAGTGAGTATGCTTGTGATGAGCAGTATGAGTAAAGTGAGGTTCCTTTCCTTCGGGAGGGTAGAGATAAGGGTCAGTTTTGCTGTTTCCCCTTTACCAGCCTTCACAAAACATAAAGGAACATATTCTGGAGTTTGGGACTTTGACCCTTGACTCAGATTTGGCTGAAACTGGCCAAAAGAGTCAAGTTCACCAGAGGGGGAGGTCAGGCCAGTAACCATACGACACAACTCTGTTAAGCTTTGCTGTCTAGGAAATCTAACTATAAAGAGACCAGACTTGCTCTGGCAAAGATGCCTACTTTGGAACCTTTGGAACCTTTGAACACTACCAGACAGAAAAGACAGAAAAAGACCAGATAAGGTCAAAATGATTATTTTAAGTCTGTGAAGTGTTTAAGTTCTCCCCAAGGTTTGGGTTTTTTTTGGGCAGTAAGTGCTGAAGAAACCCTGAGTCCTAAAAACGATGCAAGAACTTGTATCAGAAACATCACTAAGAAGCCAGGTCTCAGCTTGATATTCTTAGGGAAGTAAAAACAAAACTAAAACAAAACAGTGAACCAAATGAACCATAGTACAGGAGGAATTAAAAAAAAAAATCCTGAACTTTAAAAAAATACTCTGTTATTCATTAATGATGTAAAATGTTTTCTGTCATTTTGGATATATTAATTATGGATAAGTTACCATCATATTTATTTCTAGTACTCATGCATTTGTGTTGTCTGCTTTTCTGGAAATGTTGGAAACATTTGGGTTTGTGTCTCTTACATGCTTGAAAAAAGTATTTATATTTACATACTTCTTTTTATTGTTCAGTTTGATTGAGCTTGATAGCTTCTAATTGACCTACTTCTTGTACCATCTTGCCAAGAACAGTTAGGTATAAAGACCAAAGGTGAACAGAATACACATCTTAATACTGATTTGTTAACACAATACAGAAATATAGTATTTCAGCTCAGAACAGCACAGGAAGTTCTTTAGCACCAGTACCAGTGAATGATTCTGTTCACAAGCCTGCCATAACCTCAAGCAAATCACTCAGCTCCGCTGAGTTTTTATTTTATCTGCAACACAGAGAATATCTTTCAGTTCCCCTAAAATGTTTCTTATAACTAAACCTCAAAATTGAACTTATAGTTAATTCACTGGCTTCTAGAAAATGGTAGAAGTGGCAATTGGGGTATTAGAGTTTTTACTTAAGGTGGTCAGGGCTGCTGCTGAGGTGACTTATTCAGACCACTCTTCGAAGATGTAGATAATGGTGGGAAAGGGAAGTATTAGACTAAATTAAATAGTGGAAAAGAAAGAATGTTATAACTCACCCTCACTTGTAGAGGAACCTACCAGTTACTGAGGATATCAGTAGCACCTTAGGTTGCTCTGCCTCCTGAGAGGATGGAGAAGGAAAATTTAACAGCCCATTATCACAATCTCGATGTCTGGCTAAGCCAGCGTAGTTCAACTATTGGCTTGTGAGCAGAGTTCAGCCTCATGAGAGGGACAGGGAAGAGTTGCTTCAGCAGTTTGTAGTAGCGAAACTGAACACTTTCTTCTGAGATAAGCTGCTGCCTCATCCACACATGTAGACCTCTGAACCACATCAATGTGATGCCACATCAATGCAGCATGTTAAAGGCAAAAGAGATCTCACAAACAGGAATCTGACCTCACACTGCTGATTATGTCCACTCTGGCATAAGTAGTCTGACAAGTTCTGGGGTTTTGCAATTTCCCAAGTAGGAAATTTCCTTTGTGTACACATCCAATGAAAATATGTTTCCAGTCATTACTACAATGCAGAGACAGTAACTATTAAAAAAACTCAAAACATATAGTTTCATTATTTGAGTAAAGGTCTGCACCTGTTGACAACTTAACAGCGGAAAGCCTGGGCAAACAATTGCAATGCTGAGGGAAAAAAAAAAAAAAAGAAAAGTCAGGAATTCAGGTACAGAGAGAAAAATGAAAGAGTGACTCCAGTCACTGTTCCTTTGTGCCTCTTATTCCATGTGGTTTCTTCCAGCATACACTTCTCAGTCACACCTCAAACTAAAATCTACATTTGCCTCCTTGCAAGAATTTGCAGCTGCAGTTCCTTGGGTATTCGGCAGGGTATCACCAATGGTCCTAATTTAGCCCAGCAGCTGAGGTCCTGTTTTTTGTCAGTCACTACTATGGAGTTAACTGGCATTTTAGCAGTTTTTACAAGGCACTTCTCAAGGAAAAAAAAAAAAAAAAAAAAAAAATCCAACAAATACTTGAAGTTTAATATATATTTTTCATTATTCATATGTCCGTTGGAGTCTTCATGCCACAACCTGTCAGCCACTCCTGGGACCGTTAGGCACCTCTCTACACCAGACTGCTCGCTCTGCCCTGCTCTCGGGAGGAGTTTTAGACAGGGCCCTCCTTACAGAGGCCTTGCCCAGCCGCGAAGTTACCCTAGTTGTCTCTGTTAATGTCAATTCCTGCAATTCCTGCCCGCCCGCACGCTTCCTAACGCGAACCTCCCTCGTTCGCGCGGCTCGGGGAGAGCCGCCGAGCTGAGCGGCGCCCGCCGCGCGACTAACGCCCGGGGGCGCGCGCGGGGCCGCGAGCACGGCCGAAGTAACGGTCCCCAGGCCCCGCCC
>WHYT01016572.1:149461-162560 GCA_009806455.1 Tetrax tetrax | reverse complement strand
GGGGTTTTTTTTTTTTTTTTTGATTGGTTGGTTGGGGTGGGGGAAAGGAAGTACTCTGTTCTAGGAAGTGTTATCTGCTCACAGCATTTCCACTTAACATTGTAAAACAAATATGGCCAGTGCAGAAGCCTTCCAAGGACTGCTTTTGCTGATGGAAAGAACAGGAATAGATCTGTCTACTAGCCCTCCCCTTTCAGCTCAAAGAAATACTTCCCCACCTTTCACCTCCTTTCTGCATCCCAAGAGAGGGCAAAGGGCACTAAACCAAGAAGGATAACTTACAGATCTATCCAACACTGTGGGAACAAAATCATATCCAATTCCTTCCACTTCATACATTGTTTTGTCAGTCTTGTTCAGTTCTTCTGGTGCAGCAAGAATGGAGCCTTCAGGATCAACACCTATAATCTGGAGAAGCAGTTTCCACTTTAGCTACCATGACACACTGCTTTTGAGAACATAGCTATTTACTCATGAGCGCTGGCCTCATTACAGCTGTTGGTGTCACACTGGCTGCACACACAGCCAAGCTAACAGCAACCTGATCTCCTATTCATTTCTTCCTGGCAATATTCACCTCCCCTGTCAGCAAAATGCTTTGCTGCTTCTGGCCCCTTGGCAACCCATCCTGTCTCCTCAGGCTGCGGATGCTATGTGAGGGAAAACACTTGTTCTACAAAGGTTTTGTTTGGTTTAAAAAGAAGACAAGGCTTCCCCGAGACAAGACTGTCCTCATTCACATGTCAGGCATCATTACAGCCAAAACATTTTGTGCCAAGTGTAAGCACATAATCTTTATTTTGTTTACCACTCCCTGCCAATGTTAAGAAAATATTCACGAAATACAATACCAACTTCTGTTAAGAAATCTAACACAGCACACAGACAGACATACAGGTTGGTGTGTGCAGAGAAAATTTTACTTAGTAAAAGCTCAGCAGCTCCAGACAAGTTAGTAAAGGCACAGCCAGAGGATATGGAAGGCTGCAGTACACACCACAGAAGGAAATTTCTCAGATACTCCATGAAGTCATCTGCAGGCCAGTTTTCATCTGCTGAGCCAAACCTGAACTCTGGTCATGAGCAAGACCAGAACACAATAATTTCAGATAGTCTGAAAACTTTTCTTTGCTGCTCAGAACTACCCTCTACCTGAGAACATCCAAGAGCTTCCAATAGAGACCCTGGGTAGGCTTGCAAGGAATGGGACATGGTAAGTGGAGCAGTTTTAGGTTCATCCTGCTAAATAGAAATGCTTTAGGCTTGCCACTTACTTTGCAACCTGGACACTTCTCCTTCAGCTTTCTGGAGATGCCAGTGATGGTACCTCCTGTGCCAGCCGTAGCCACCAGCATGTCTATTTTTCCTGTTTAAAGGTGAGGAATAGAAGGCAGTGGTGAAATCTCCCCCAGAATGATGGATTAAAAACTCACTCAAACACAAGTATGGACTTTCTTTAAAAAAAAAAAAAAAAAAAAAAAAAAAAAAAAAAAAAAAAAAAAGCAAGTAAATTTTCAAGAGCAACAGTAATGCAAAAATTTAGCGGCAGTGACAGCTACGATTACAGCAAACACTTCCATTCATAGCATCCAGTGAAGTATACAGGCTCTTTTATAAGTGTGTGAATCAAAGGATGCAGTGAAAATATAAGTAATCAAAGAAACATCTCTCTCAGCCTTCCCTGTAAATTAAGAATAGATATGAAAAATATATCCAACAATGGTATTTGAAATCATTGGGAAAGGAGTTTAGAAGGCTGGCTGAAATACTGATGTCTCGAGGGGTACAACTGACCATTCAGAGGCTCTCCCTACGCTAAGAGCCGCGGAGGATGTTAAAAGTGCTAAGATCAAAGACTGTGCCCTTAACCGTGCTAAGTTATTTATGACTCCTTGGGAAGTAGCTCAAAAATACTGTTTGAAAGATGAGTTATTAGGCTCTGCCAAGCAGCAGAGGCAAGACATTGCTGTTCAGCCTAGAAAAGCTAATACAGATTTGAAAACAGTGTCTTCAACACACGGGTACACGCATCTGATACTCACACTAGTTCAGCCTGCCATTAGTCTGAGCACCCAGGCTGGGGCTGCTATGACAGTGAGGGGACACAGCAAGAAAAAAATCATTGCACAGCATAAGGTGGGGGGAGGGGTGGAGAAATCAACCAATTATTACATCTGCAGAATGTATAGCAGTTTATTCCAGAGTCTTGGGAAAAGTTGTCTTAAACCCCAAAGAAATATATGAACTTAATATTCAACCATAGTTTAAGGTAAGTATGGGCCATGTTACTGAAGTACAGCCTTGATCTGAAGGGACAGCCAATTTCTACAAAAATAAACTGAACAAGGGCAGAATGGCATTAAAGAGTTATCAGAAATCAGTCTGAGCCTTTTTATTACTACAACAAAGTTCTTAATATTCAAACATTTAAGGTGAGAGAGAGCAGTAACAAGAAAACAAACGAGGCTGTCACACTGCTTGCAGGCAGAGGCTATGACTGGTGTCACTTCTTTGGCTTTGAGCTTCTGCCTCCCTTCTCCAGGGAGGCCAGCATCACCCAAGGCACAACTGCACAGGCTCTGATTGGTGTTCTTGGCTCAGCACTGGCAGGGAACAAAACAACTTCCAACCTCTCTCCTCCGAGCACGCACTTCCAAACGTACAGCAAATTCCACTGCCATACAGCGAAGCCAGTAAGGCAGAAAGAAATCTATATACAGGAGGTAGTAATTGTGATTTTTAAGTAACCCCTTTGTTTTCTCTTAGCTGACTCGCAAGTCCTTTCAGGTTTGGTTTGGTGGTGGTTTTTTTTTGTTTTAAAGAAAAATAACCAAAACAAAACACTCCAAAAACCTACTTTGCTATCCTACCAGCAATAGCCCCAGCCTAAACAGTATTTTTTTTTAATTCAGTGAGGAGACAAGCTAAGAAATATGTCACTCGTGCTGATCAAAATCTTTATTCTTGGCAAAAGGCCAGTCAGAAGATGATTAGCGTAGTCTACGAAGATGAAGAACAGCTACTTTTCTCCTGTAACCAGAAGGTGATTCCATACATTGTTACCCCTAATAGCAGCTGGTAGCCTGAGCGCAGCAGCGTACAGAGAAGGCTGTCCGTGCCAACACCTGCCACAGCTACGCAAGTCAAACATTACTGAAAAATCCAGAGTTACAGGAGTGGTAGAAAGTCGTAGCTGCACGCATCTACTCCACACTACTCTTGCATATTCTTGATGGCACCAGCCCACACCATGTTTGCCAGTGACTTCCAAGCTTGGTTACAGTGAATTCAGTTAATAGTAGGGTTTTTCTCCTGGAACAAGGCACTACAGCATAGGAGCACTCGAACAGGACTTTAAAGAGTTTATAGCTCTTGACAGATTACCCTTGGCTCTTCTAAAACAGGCATAAAAAGCAGCACTTTAAGACAAGTAAGAGGGTAGGAAGGTAAGGGGAAGGTACTAGATGAAACAGTGTGATTTTCAAAAAGCTTCAGGCAAGAAGTTTGATCTTACCTTTTAATCTTTTCACTTGTGCTTACTTATCCAGGTACAATTGGAAAAAAGAGAAAGGTCTGTCTGCACAGTGAAAGCTGGTGCACTGTGTAGAACAAGGTCACTAGTTTTTGTTTGTCACTTCACTGTCAGGCTTCCACTCAATTCAGTTTTTCCTCAGAGCAGCTGGTTGAAACAAGCGTCAACTCCAGCCCTCAGGATTTCCTCTGGTTTTCACTGATGTCACCAAAAGGGAAAGCCCCTATTCTTCTCTCCACATCCCAGTCTCATTTTTGTCTCCACATCAGTACTGTCTCACTTAACCCTTGCACAGAAAAAAACAAAATTCAAAACTTTCCAGAGCTCTCTTGAGACTCTGCTTCAGTAACTCTTTATTTCAACACATTTTATGAATCGGAAACAATGTTTTGGAAAGTCAGACTTCAGACACAACAAGCAAGGAACATACCAGTTAATTTAGGCACCGTTTTTACATATATATATATATAGGTATAAAAATAAATTGTCTTGATAAGAAATATTGTGTAACCTGATCAAGAAACAAGTCCCCAGAAGCTGTGCAATACAGCAAAAAGCACTGGCTGTATAGCTGACACCAGGATAGCTAACTGCTTATTTTCAGAATTTAAAAAAAAAAAACAACCCAAAACAAAATACCACCCTAAGGACAGACCATTCTACCTAAGAAATAAACCTGATTCTTTGTTGGAGATTGCAAAATGTTGTTGAAGAGGCTTCACATTGCCACTTGACTTTAGCTGGAGTTTCTTTCCCGTTCCCGTGCAGTCACAAAGTTAAGCAGGTCGATGGCTGTTACAATGCCAAACACCATTTGCCGCTTACTGGAGGAACCATCGGTGTGATCTACAAGGAAACAAAGAGGGGATTCTGGCTTTAGGAGGCACAAAACCCCACCATTGGTTTTAATGGCACTGTTTGTAAAGGCAGGTGCCAAGCCAACCCAGCTCCACGTGTTAGGGCCCACTGGTGGAGTTCGTTATCACTGATGACCCCTGTACATTGGCGGGGAGCCCAAATGGCATCTTTACCAACAGTCACACAGGAAGTGGCAACGATTTTCATGTCAGAAAGGCTCCTCAACAAAAGGGATATAGAAACATTATGGAAGGAAGGAGAAGGGTGCATCAGATTTATTTTCCTTCACATGAAAATTCAACTCAAATCCTCTGTTACAGAGCGTATTTTCCTCACACATTAGTTCCTGTCTCTCTGCCTGAAACAGTTGCAGACTGATACTTCTCCTGTTTCAATCTGCGGCCACTAGAGGAGGACATGCAACACTACAAATCTTCCTCCACCACTATCAAATACCACATTAGTATGAAAGTCACAATACAACACTTTCCCATTTATATTAAAAAAAAAAAAAAAACCAACACTTATTAACCATCTAATCATTGCTACACTGAGAGCACAGGTTCAAGTGATTTTTCATTGTGACCATAAGCCTTTGACCTGGGAACAAAGTGGCCAAGTGACATGTGCCCCTTTATCTATGGTCTGAGTTCTCCATCCCTAAAGCCTGGCTCTACTGAGATGTTTTGCCTACTTGTGCACTCAGTTTGTTCAGCCAGCTGGATTGTCCTGGACTTTTAATTTACTTAATCTTTGTTCCATTGCAAGCTTCCAGTGAGATTCTAGCTTTATAAATAGTTAGTCAGCACAGAGTCAAGAGCACATCCATATGGAGATTATCAGGAACAAGGCCAAATTTGATGACTATTCTTCATTTACAGTTATAATTGAGATAGCTGTCAGATAAATTTATCTGGTGAGTCTTAGTATTGTTTTTAGTCTAGTTTCTCAATGTTTGCAATTTTGCAAGTTGCCTGCTACAAGGAAGATAAAACAGGAAAAAATATTATTCATATATAACAATGATACTCCCCTTCACTTGGTATTTTTCCTCCAAACTTGCCTTTTATTTATCCTTCCCAAAACTCTTTACACTGCCTTCTTTATGAAGTGGAAATGACTAAATTGATCTTCAAAGCTAGGGTATCAGTTAATTTAAACAAAATGAATAGGAAAAAGAAATATTAAGCTGTCTTGAGATGGTGATGTCAGTGTTGACATCTAGATCTTACTAAACTTTACGAAGTTGTAACAAAGGTTTTGCTTTAGAAAAGCAAAAGATTGAAGCATAGTTAACCTGGGCCACTCACTGTGACGGAACTGCTGGAAGTTGTATGACAGGACAGGAAGAAGCAAACATCAGTTGTATTGCAGGAGCTTACTGCTACTAACAAAGCCACTGTACAGCGGACTAGGCTCAGGCATGCAGCTCTGAGCAGCACCTTGCTCCAAAAGCAGGTACGTTACAGTATGTGAGGTCATTAATGGATTTAACATTTGCTCCACAAGAATTGCAGCGCTACTGTCTTACTAAGTGACAGCAGCACAGTTAAGTACACAGAAAGAGAATTTGGCTTCTTCAGAACTTATTTACCCACTCACACTTGTACTTGCTTCTTGTTACTACTCAAAGATTACCTCTTACAAGGCGCAGTACATCATACTCACATTGAATTTGTTCGTGAACCACTAGAGCAAAGTGGTCTGTTTCCAGGATGTGAGAGAGTTTCCCCAGGTTGTCCGTCAGGTTAATCTGAGGAGAGAGAGTTACAAAACTTAAATATGTTCAGTGGTTGATAGTCCCCATATACTTTGAGCAGGATTAAAAACAATACATCAGCATTTATATACTACTCCCATCTTAAGTATTGTAAAACACTAACAAATCAAGGCCAACATAAAGATCAGTTTTCTTTGTTTATAATTTCCAAGAAAATAGAACAAAAAGTGAAGCACTACATGAAGCTATTCATTCTGATTCTGAAAACATAATGAATGTATTGAACATACTGAATATCTGAAAAATGTTAATGACAGTAGAAGGTCAAGTGTTCCATGTGTCTAACAAAAGAAATTACCATAAAACTCATTATACTTGGTGATTTTACTTTAGCATGACCGGGAAAAAGTGAATGAATCAGACTGCAAATCATTGTGGAAGTATATATGATCCGCAAAGGCAGCAGTGGAAGAGAAAAGCCCAAACAAGGCAAAAACAAAACCAAGGATGAAGATTACTCAGCTAACACTGTATTCAGGTGTAAATCAAGGAACTGAGAATTAAGGATTCATTTTTAGTGAAGGTCAACTTTGCTAAAACTAATAAGAAAGCACCCTGTGTTGACTCTGCAGAAAGAATACAGATGCTTCTGAAACTCTTAGCTAATCACCTGCTGGAGCCATTTGAAGGAATGCATAAAACTGTTCTTCCAAGAAGCTTTAACATATTAAGCAGCAGCAACAGGTCTATTATCCAGGTGACTCTGCCCAGGTAACGGCGGCACCCACCATCTGACATACTTTCATTAAAGGAGGTTAAAAGGCTTTTACAGCAGAGAAAAGTCTTGCACTGCAGATTAAAAAAGCCTTTATCCTGCCAGTGATATCCTCAGCTTGTGACCAAGGAATAAATGTCACAGCATGAATAGCTGGGCTGCAATGAAACACAGAGCTCTCATCTCCATACTGTGAGTTGGAAGAGATCAAAAGGATTCCTAGCAGCTTGTGTTTAAGGGACCAGCAGGCTGTACTGCATACTGAATCATCAATCCTTAAGCTTGTGGGTTAGGCAAGAGGTGGGGGGGGAAACCTGGACCTACTGCCACATCGAGTCAGCTATCAGTCACCAGCACTGACAAGCAGTTTTGTGCAAATGCACATGTAAAGCCTAACTTTTGAACTTAAGTTCAAGGCTCATTGAAGAGGTAAAGCCCCTTGCCATCTGGTTGCATCTAATCAATAGATCCGCTTTCAGGTACCGGGTAGAATAAAGATGACCGGGATAAGCAGCCCATAGGCAGCACTGGGACAACTACGAATACATAAACATGTTTTGAAATGTTTAATAGAAATTTAACAGAACTCCCATGGAGTTTTCACCTGTCTCACCCACTGCTCATTCAAAGCTTTCTGAAAATTTTGCCCACGAGTTTTCCCACATTTAGGCTTTTTTTTTTAACCCTACTAAGTCTTTAAGGCAATTAGCATGTGCACATGCTATTACACTATACACAACTGGGACTGCTTGTTTGGCTGTAAGGGCAAGTGATGTGACACTGCTCGTGGCCCTACAACAAAATTCTTTCCTTCCCCAGAAGTAGGCTCTGGTCCACTGAGGATGCTGGAGACACCAGGCCCTGTGTTGTTTAGCAGAGTGCTAAACGATTTAGGACACCAGCCAAAAATCCCACCAGGGAACAGGCTAACAATGAAACACTTAGGTATAGTAACAGGAAAGAGCCAGAGATCATGCCTCAGCCCTGTTTTCTGGGAAAGGTAGACAATAAATCTGCTAAGGCTACGTCTGCACCACACCTAACAGATGCTAGTAGCTAATGCAAAGATCCTTTGGGGAAGAGGGGGTAAGGATAGCTGGAACCACTGGAACTAACATCTGACTCTACAAGGATGCTCCTCCTGTACATTTACACACAGCACTTGTTTGGATTGGCAGATTGTCCTGTGACTAGTGTTTCTAAGTCTACAGTACTATTCTTCTGGTGACTTTAAAAAAAAAAAAAGCTATAACCATTACTCTTCCCTTTTAAGAGACTGCCACAAAGTAATTGTGACGATCATATCCAAGAAAGTTTCCTGTGTTCCCCAAAAATAGCTTTACCTTGGCAGTCACAGGCTAAACTGACCTCTTATTGATGCATGCTGTGGTACAGGTCCTAACTGTAGGATAGCCTAAGTCATTTCAATGACACAGATAATCCGTATTCCCAATTTCACCAGTAAACAAGCCAAATAAGCTTGACTAAAGTGGTAGGAAACAAAATCCACAATACTTCTGAGGTTATGTGCATTTAACCATGTTTCTCCATTAAACCATCAACTCAAATGGAAAACAACAAATGAATCATGCTTTTAGTTAGCATGTTAGCAGTACCAGCACTTGTGTTGCTCCCCTTCTATCCTCCATCAAGAAAAAAAGTCAGAACTAAAGACAAAAGAAATCCTTAAGCTGTTCTCCAGTGAAGAAGCATGAGAAACTTCAGGCTGCCCATGGAAAAAAGCCACAACCTCAGAAGCACAGAAAATTGGCTACTACAGCCAATACTAGTGTAGCTTCAGAAATGATTGCACGCCACCAGCCCCAGAAACTCTTAAGGTGTCCAAGTGAGGGAGGACATGAACTAAGTAGTTTTGTTACGCACCACATTTCCACCTGATTCTTGATTATCTGTCTGGGAAGGAAAAAATATATTTACATTTGTCTATAAAGAACTAGCATCCTTTCTCAACCTCAGGGGGTTGGTAGTTTCTAGACTGAATGGAAGCGTTACACATACTTCTGGAATACAGCACCTTGTCTGCTATGAGGTAGTGTTGAAATTAACAGCCTGATGAAAGCTAATTCAAGCATTCTAAATTAAAACCAAAATCCTTTCCCTGCAAGTGAAGCAAAGCAACAGCAACAATACTTATACATTTTAGAAGAGCACCGATACATCTGGGAAGTTGTGGTATCTTGGCACACCACACTGGATGGACAGGTGAAACTGGCTAACATCAAAATTCACGTATCTTGATATCAGCTTTCAACAGCCATCCCCCTGTTTCAGCAAGGCATCTGATGCAAAAGGCAAACAGTTACTTGTTTTTGGCAGATACAGAAATTATTTAGAAGAGCTGTTTCAACATCTCCCTGTCTCTTCCCCTGTATAGTTACATTGCCTAGATTTGTGCTGGGGTTTTAGGGGAAGGAGGAAAAGGACAAGCATGCTAGAAGAAAGCCCGTTGACCTTGTAATGGACAGCACAATACAGAGCCACAACACAAACCTGGGAGCTATTGAGTGACCTAGGACAGAGTTTAGAGCACGTCTGTGCTCAATAACAGCTGCTGTGTATCGTCCCAGGTAAACCTTACCCAGCCTGATGCAACTGTAGTGTTAGGACACCTACAGCAGTACTTTAAACCAAGGAACTAGGAGTTGTAGAATATATCTGCTTACCTGTTTAAATTGCTTGTAGATTACTTTGCTGACTTCATCAGAAGGCTGAACTTTTCCAGCAAGAAGTGAAGACAGCATGTTACCCAGGGTAACCATGCCCAAAATCACCCTGGGGAAGGAGACAGAGAAGTTAGGGCTAAACAACAACAACACCACAAAAGCCGCCTCAGGTGTGTTCCTTTGGATAAAAGCATCCACTCTCAGTCAGCCTGGAGAAGTCAGTTCAAATGCTTCATGGTATAAAGCAACATTATCAATGGTATACTTGGATTCTGTGTCTCTGCAGGGGACAAAGTCTAGTTCTCAGAAGTTCTGGAGACTCACACAGAAGTCAGAAGGTGCTGTGGGTGCCTGGCCCTTCTGAGTATCACGCTCTTTGTATCTCTAGTTCTTGCAACTGGAGAGCTTCTTGCAATCTGAGAGAGCTTTTGAAAAGCACAACTTTATTGTTTTACCCCCTCATCTGTCCTTTTGAAAGGTATGACAGGGCCAGAGACATGCTTGCCTCAGTTTTGCTTGTTCTCCTTCTCCCTGCAAGGATGTTGCAAGGATCTGGAACAATCAATCCCTTAAGCTAGCACTGTAACTGGAGAGTAACTGAGCAACTCTTCATCATTCAGCCTGTCCTACAGGCATGCCAGCTTGCTGGGGACACCCTGGTTTATAGGGGTTACTACAACATTGCACTATAATGCAGTTTCTTCAGAGAAACTGAGTGAAAGCTGTGGTGGAGATAGGAAGACTTGGAGTTGTTTGTTTTCTACACGAATTTGTGCTTTGTAAAGTTATTAGCTATTATAAAAGAACAAGGAAATTATCCTGCAGAGACACACTAAGCTAGCACATCATAATAATCATTAGAAGCTGTGAAGGACAGGACAGTTCTGCTACGACAACATATTAAGTACAGCATTGGTGTGTTAAAGGTAACATTTCTGAACTGCATTACTATAACTGAAGAAAGATGAATAAGAGGATATTATACTTCTAGTAAGCATTTAAAGACATCCCTTGGGACCTGGTGAGGGAAGTGATACATATAGATGAATAGTGATATATGTGGACATACCCAGATTCATCAACAACTGGTACCTGGTCGAATCCCTTCTCCCGGAGAATTTCAACAGTCTTTGCACAGGTAACAGTTGGAAGCACTGTCAGGGGAGCAGAAAGGCTTAGCTCCTGAACACTGATGTTCCACCACCTGGGGATGAAATAAAAAACAAGACCATGCAAGTCTTCTGGAGAGAACAGAACTAGTTACTGATGTACAGGGGCCTTCAACACTACAGGACTGACAAAAGGCTGCAAGGAAGAGCCAGGATTCAGTCAGAGTCAGTAAAGCTTCAAGGCTTTCAAGTTTTCTCCCTGATATCAGAAAGTCACTGAAATGTGAGAAGGCTTTAAGACTGCAATTCTTTTCCTCATTCATCTACTTTCTGGGAACAAATAGTTAAAGAGTTAGTGGACAGTACTAACCTCTTGAGTTTCATTATTTATGTCTTATAGAGAAAAACTTGGACTCATACTGAAAGAGTTAGTCCTATTTAGTCATATAGGAAGCAATTTAAGGAAGATCCCCCTCCATCTATATACACTTGTAAGGCTTTGCACATTAAAGCTCTGATCTCAGATACAACCCTGTTCGTAAAAAAAACAACCAAAACATCAAGTACCAAGCTTTCTTCTGCTGCTATGCAACTCAAAAGTAAATAACCAACAAATTTAAGCAGATTTGATTAATAGCTGCAATTATACATCAACACAATAGCATTAAAGATTAGCTACATCAAAGGAGTAGTGCAAATTGAAATCAGTTTTAAATTAGCAACTGCCATAAAGACAATTTAATAGACTTAAGAACATCCAAATGGATCTGACATGCTTACCAAGGTTTTTTGACAAGGTCTTCTTCTTTCATGAACCCTTTCTGAATCATCCATTTGTCACTCAAGAACTTGGACCTGGAAAGTAGCAGGAAGCAACAAGTTCATTAGCAGGCTGAACATCTGACAGCAAACCTAACAGAGGCAACCATTTAAGGCTCGCTACCACTACCACCTAAAGTGTAACTGAAAATATAGTGCCACTTGCCATTCAAGCTTAGTGGCCAGGGACATTGAGAAGAAATACTCATAGGAAGGAAGAGGAACCCCATGGGAAACGAAGCTGCAACTACATCAGTCCCTTGCAATACAACAGAGAGACAGCCCGGAATGGAGAAGCATCAACTTGTACTCAGGCAAAGTCTGTCTGCAGTTTCTAGTCATCTAGTATTGTGTTGGACACAACAGAAGTCACAAAACAGTTAAAAATATCATGTTTTGGGATATGTTTCAATGAGGTGAGAAACTCATTCTCAGCCCAGCTCAAGGCCCTCACACTTCCACCTGTAAACTCACCCCAACACTGCCTGCTGCAACAGTAGTGCTGCGTGCTGCCGTGGACACAGCCAGAGAGAGCAGACAGCCTTACAGGGACCCCTCCAGGAATGGGATAATATCAATGGTCCCCAATAGATGAAACAGTGAAAGCAAGTCTTTTTCTGTGAAAAATGCTAACCAGTGATGGTTATGTACCAGAGTCAGACAGAAGGAGGAGCTCAGCTTTCAGAGCTCCTTTCCACTCCATGTCAGACCCTTCCTAGATACCTCAGAAGGGGTGCCCCAAACACATTCCTTGCTTTGGTGACTAGGTGCCATAAGAAATATGTATTCAACTTGTCACTGCTGTAAGGAGGTCTGAGGGACTGCCTGATCCTTTTTCCAGAGAGAAAACAAGGAGGTTCTTACATGTAGTTCCTGATAGAGTCAGGGAGCATAACAACACAGCGCTGGCCTTCCTTCAGCTCTTTGGCTGCTTTCACAGCTATAGACATGGCACTGCCGGAGCTGCCACCTGCCAAAATGCAGATTAGGGGCTGTCAAACCATAAGTGAAATAAGAAAGAATGAAAGAGAAAAGGAGAGACAGTAGAGGAGCCCAGGGTGAGGAAGACAGCTTCTGAAGCAGAAGGAAGTCTCCCTGACCTGTACAATGCTTCATTCTCCCCCATATTATCCCGAGGAACCAAAAGGATTTGCATCTGCTCTTACCACAAAGCAGTCCCTCCTCTCGGATCATCATGCGTGCTAAAGCAAACGACTCCTCATCATTGCTCTTGTACCACTGGTCCACTGTCTGGGAAGGCGCAGGAAGACAGAAACAAGGGTCTATTTAAATGAGGATAGCTAGGGAAGCTACACAACTAGTGTGAATTCAACCCATGTTCTTTGAGGTAACAGCTGCCCTACTGAGCTGCGTGTCTGGGTTTCCATCCTTCAAATGCCAAGTGGATTTTTTTTATTTTTTTTTGCCAAGGTAAGATGATCACATTAGCACAGACTCCTTATTGAAACCTCTCTGTGAGAACAGGCTGTTGTGAGACACAGTCATACCACTTTTGAACAGGAGGGGTCGGGCTGCTTTGTCAGGGTTTTTTGGTTTTGTTGTTTTGTTGGCTTTTTTTTGGTTTTTTTTTTTTTTTTTTTG
>WHYT01016572.1:134781-149441 GCA_009806455.1 Tetrax tetrax | reverse complement strand
AGGCACAGCCAGAGGATATGGAAGGCTGCAGTACACACCACAGAAGGAAATTTCTCAGATACTCCATGAAGTCATCTGCAGGCCAGTTTTCATCTGCTGAGCCAAACCTGAACTCTGGTCATGAGCGAGACCAGAACACAATAATTTCAGATAGTCTGAAAACTTTTCTTTGCTGCTCAGAACTACCCTCTACCTGAGAACATCCAAGAGCTTCCAGTAGAGACCCTGGGTAGGCTTGCAAGGAATGGGACATGGTAAGTGGAGCAGTTTTAGGTTCATCCCGCTAAATAGAAATGCTTTAGGCTTGCCACTTACTTTGCAACCTGGACACTTCTCCTTCAGCTTTCTGGAGATGCCAGTGATGGTACCTCCTGTGCCAGCCGTAGCCACCAGCATGTCTATTTTTCCTGTTTAAAGGTGAGGAATAGAAGGTAGTGGTGAAATCTCCCCCAGAATGATGGATTAAAAACTCACTTAAACACAAGTATGGACTTTTTTTTTTTTTTAAAGGCAAGATAGGGCTCTTTGCTTCCCAAGAGCTGTGTTATGAGACCCACCTTGTGACCACCTTTCTCAATCTCCATTTACTTCAACAATGGTTTTGAAATGTCCACCCAGTGGCCTGGCACGGCACCCATGTGTAGCACTTTGGACAGAGCTGGAGGTGGTCCATACAGCTGACACCTGTAGTTTTCCTGGTACTGTATTTGCTGATGTAGATCATTCATTCTTTAACTTCGAACGATCAGCCCATTATGTTAGTTAATTTACTGAAGAGTGCCAAGAGCATGGGATAGGTACCCATTCAGAGAACTGTTAGCACAACTACTATTTCATTTCCATGTGAAAAATGCTGGTTTGGTCATGAGCGCTTGGAGTGAGTGCAGGTATAACAGCTCATTCTTCTGTCATGCCCTACAATTTCCACGATGCATGCACATGATAGCTTTGTTAATAAAACACACACACCAATTCACACACAAAAACAAATGCTTACCAGTCAAAAGAATAACACCCTGCCAAGCAGGGGTCTAAGCTCAGTAACAACTGAACAGTGACTGGCCTATGAGGAAAAGTAAATAGAAGTAAGAAGCCTAAAGCTACAACTCATCTAGACTCTCAGCTTGTGGGATCGCAGTTTGTTAAAGTGTACTCATTTTAACTGAAACTTAAAGAAAGTTTGCCACAAAAAGACAAGCTAAATCCTCTAAGCAGTTAGAATTACTTTGGGGGGGGGGAGGCGGGGGGGCAGAAGGAGGATAACCCTTCACATGGTCTTCACCTTAATGAGAAGGAATTTAATAGCTAATTTTCTTATTAAAGGATTCCATCAGAAACTGTACTGTTTTATAAGGCAAGTCAGTAGCCTCCTATAAGACTTCCTTCTACCATCTATGGCAAATGCCTACATGACAGCCTGCAGCATCACACTGAACGCCTCCAATAACTCTCAAACCAGTTCCTCTGCTGGGTGAGTTACCCAGCTAAAGCTCTCTGCTGCCACAGCTCAATCACTTCTGGTACTCCAACCTGGCTGCCTAGGGCCAACATGCTGTCCAGAGGGACCTGGACAGGCTGGAGAGGTGGGCCTGTGCCAACCTCATGAAGTTCAACCAGGCCAAGTGCAAGGTCCTGCACCTGGGTCATGGCAATCCCAGGCACAAATACAGGCTGGGCGGAGAATGGATTGAGAGCAGGCCTGAGGAGAAGGACTTGGGAGTGCTGGTGGATGGGAAGCTCAACATGAGCCAGCAAAGTGTGCTTGCAGCCCAGAAAGCCAACCACATCCTGGGCTGCATCAAGAGGAACATGGCCAGTAGGTTGAGGGAGGTGATTCTCCCCCTCTACTCTGCTCTCATAAGACCCCACCTGGAGTACTGTGTCCAGTTCTGGAGCCCCCAACATAAGAAGGACATGAACCTGTTGGAATGGGTCCAGAGGAGGCCACGAAGATGATCAGAGGGCTGGAGCAGCTCTCCTAGGAGGACTGGCTGAGAGAGTTGGGGCTGTTCAGCCTGGAGCAGAGGAGGCTCCAGGGAGACCTGATAGCGGTCTTCCAGTACCTAAAAGGGGCTTATAAGAAAAATGAGGAGGAACTTTTTAGCAGGGTCTGTTGTGATAGGACAAGTGGTAACAGTTTTAAAATAGAAGGAAGCAGATTCAGACTTGATGCAAGGAAGATATTTTTTCCGATGAGGGTGGTGGAACACTGGCACAGGTTGCCCAGAGAGGTGGTGGACACCCCATCCCTGGAAACATTCCAGGCCAGGTTGGATGGCCTGCACTTGGGTCACAACAATGCCATGCAACACTACAGGCTCAGGGAAGAGTGGCTGGCAAGCTGCCCAGCAGTAAAGGACCTCGGAGCACTGGTTGACAGCCAGCTGAACATGAGCCAGCAGTGTGCCCAGGTGGCCCAGAGAGCCAATAGCATCCTGGCTTGTATCAGGAACAGTGTGGCCAGCAGGAGTAGGGAAGTGATCACACCCCTGTACTCAGCACCGGTGAGGCTGCATCTTGAACACTGTGTGCAGTGTTGAGCTCCTCAGTACAAGAAAGACACTGAGGTGCTGGAGTGTATCCAGAGAAAAGCAATGAAGCTGGTGAAGGGTCTTCAGAACAAGCCTTACAAGGAGCATCTGAGGGAACTGGGGTTGTTTAGCTTGGATAAAAGGAGGCCGAGGGGAGGCTCTCTACAACTACCTGAAAGGAGATTGTGGCAAGGTCGGTGTTGGTCTCTCCCAAGTAACTCATGACAGGACGAGAGGAAATGGCCTCAAGTCGTGCCAGCAGAGGCTTTGATTGGATATTAGGAAATACTTCTTCACTGAAAGGATTATCAAGCTTTGGAACAGGCTGTCCAGGGAAGTGGTTGAGTCACCATCCCTGGAGATATTTAAAAAGACATGTAGACGTGGCACTTAGGGACATGGTTTAGTGGTGGACTTTGCAGTGTTAGGTTTGCAGTCGGACTTGATGATCTTAAAAGGTCTTTTCCAACCTGAATGATTCTGTGATTTTATGATTCTGTATTTGTGATCAGAGAAGACAATGCTGTTCTTTCATGCCACTCTGGCTATGGCTTTTTTTTTTAAAAAAAAAAAAAAAAAAAAAAAAAAAAAAAGATAACTTAAGCATCACTGCTTTCTCCACCTGGTCACAAGCAGAGGAATCTAAAAACTAAGTATCCTTCTTTAATGGGGGAGGGGGCAAAGGGGGCAATTAATTACTATGACTACTGAAATAAAGTAATTCTCCAATAACACACAGCATATGTATGGGATTTGCTGTATCAAAATCCATGCACTTCTCAGCCACCTCAGGTCCCATTCTCCAAATACCTATTAATAGAATACCAAGGACTCACTGAAGAAGTTAGTAGTAGAGTAAACATACCGTCGCACTGCTGCAGGAGCTCTTCAGCTGTGGTGTCATAGTGTGTGAGGGGATTGCTGGCATTACGGTACTATATGGAAAGATAGAAGAGCCATTAAGTACACTAGAAAGCCAATAAAATTCACATTATGAGGCATTTCAAGAACATGGCAAACATTCTCCAAGCCCCACAACAGCAACATATATCCTTTCCCAACTGTCTCCTTGTTATCTGGAACCAGCCAGAATGCCCAAGGGGAGGTACAACCTGCATAAGTGACCTAATTTAAGAGTAGTTCTAAGGTGCCAGCACCATCCAATGCCAAGATCTGTCCTGTCTGAGGGACAGCTTATTTTAAGAACATGACTGTTGTACCTATTCTTCCATGCAGGGCTGCCAATTCAGTGGAAAGCTACCCATGTTTTGCAGTTTCTGCAAACATAGGCTCGTTGCTGCCCTCTACTGACTAAAAAAGCTTGCTACCCTACAGCATGGTGATGGCTCAACTACAGCTCCAGACCTGGGACAACTTTTCCTCAGGAGACCCATCTAGGCTGTTGAACAGTCAACCAAGGACACTAAGGAACAAGGCTGCAATACCTCCTGCAATACCTCCTCCCATGCTACACCTGCACCTCTGACGCTTTGGCTCTTACCTGGTCTAGTATATGTGCATTGGGGATTTCATTTTTCAGTCTCCATGCTACTCCCACGTGAGATTCAGGAGAATCAAATCTGGCAGTAGTTGGGGTCCTCACAATCTCCGCACCCAGAGCTCTCAGGACATCCACCTGTAGTAAATAAAGGTGGTCACAAACCCCAAAAGCGCTCTCCCAGCACAGAGATTTCACTGAGACGCAGAGGAAAGAAAATATCTTCCCTTTTACATGGTCTGCAACAGCCTCCTTAGCAGTCCTCCTACGCTCCAGCCTAACAGCATCACTGAGCCATGGGTCCAGACCCTTAACGGTCTCAACTAAGCTTTACTTGGGAGCTAGATGTCAAATTCCTGCTTTTATTTTAGGCCTTCAGGCCTGTAGGGACTATTACTACATATTGAGAAATCTCACTTAAGCAAAACACCATCTTCTCTCATGTCAGTCACATGTGCTCTGCACTCCCAACAGTCCTATAGCCCAGTATTTTATTTTTAAGTGCAAATTACATATATTTACCTTCTCCTTTGGACAGAGGCAGCAAAGGAGATTCTCCAGGGCCTCATGCACCACTCAATTGCTATGATAGCAAGAAAGTTTATGACCTAAGGCAAGGCCTGTCTTCAGAGGTGAAGCCTTTGGTGCTGTAAGGCACATGGCAATGGCCATGCAGTACCTCTCCCTCAGAGCAGTTAAGAGCAAATAATGGGTACAGGCCTTCAGGGGATGTTGTTGTCATTTGTGTTGCTGCCTTTCAGCTGAAACACCAGAATTCTCTGAATGGACATAAGTGGTTTTGCTGACAGCTATTTGCTGCCTCTGCTGTGAAACTCAGAGGATCTCTTCTCTTCTTTTGGCTGCAGGTGCAGCATCACCCTTGTGAAGCACAGGACAGGGCTTGCTCTAGAGCTGGATGTTTCATGCTTTCCACAGGGAAGGTAAGGGGGCATTTCCCAGGTGGCTTTTCCTTCCTATTTGTTGCTGCGGTGACACAACTCAGATGCTTGTCAGCACCCACCAGTGTAACCTGAGGAGCTCAGCAAGCTCCCTCATGGCCTTGTTCAGCCCAGTGCAGAACAGAATATTCAAAGCTTCAGCATTGCTTTACTTTGTCCTCCTTCGCTCCACGAGCAACAGCTAAACTCAGGGCAGGTGGTTGCTTCAATGTGGTAGGTAAACCTCGAGTTTCCTTGACATTTGTGTTTAAAAGAGTTATGACAGTTTTCCAAGCAGTAAGGATGGGTCTTAAATACATTTCTGTCCATAGCTAGCCAGCCTGGATTTCTCTTGGCACTAGCAACAGGCTTTCAGAGTTCTGCCCGGACAATGACTTGTAGGCCTAGAGCCTACATCTTTGTTGCTAGAGCCACAGCACCCATCTGCACCAGGAACTCTGCAAGTGCAGACACACTTATTTTCTAATTCTTGAGAATAAAAGCAGATCTGACCTTCTCCATACTCATTTTCTCTGGCATGACAATGATACAGCGGTAACCCTTCACTGCTGCAGCCAAGGCCAGCCCAATTCCTAGAAACAAGCAAAGGCATGTAGAACAGAGTGAGGAACAACAGAGAACAAAACCCACAATGCTAGCTTTGGCACGCCCTCACTTTAATTAGATTTTCACCAGAGGCTTGAGTACAGTGTCTCTAGATGGGTGGCAAAGGGAACGTTTCTGGGTACTGGGGAGAACTGGATTTACAGACACTGCTAGTTCTCTGAGGATCACAGCCAAAAGAAGTTTAGCCAAGGGTGGGAAAACTTGACGTGTGCAAACTGCTAGCTTTACTACACGCACATCACCTTCCTCCTGTCTCATTCACTTCATTTTTACAAAAGTAGTTTGGGAAAGAAATGAACTTTAAGCTAAAGAAGACTAGAGCAACCATTTTGATACTGTCAGAAGGACATTAGAGTCTCTATTGTCTCAGTTCTGCATGAAATCTCTAGTTTGCAATGCGCTGTAACTACATCCTTTCTAAAAAGACATGATTAAATGCTGTTTGTGACTGAGGTTCCAATGCATTACATCAGCTTGCTATCACAGTGAAGTACCTTGACTGTTAGAGACAGACACCTCGTTACTACTTTAAAAATCTGCACCTCTAACCTGATTTCTGCCTTACAACTTGTCATTGTCTGCCTACCAGAAGAGTTAAGCTTCCTATAGAAGAGGAGCTTACACCTGCTATCAAATCGTGTCTCCACTGGGTAAGCTAAACAGATCAAGTCAGCTGATATGTGTCTGAGGTCAGGCTGCACAGCACCTCCCCTGCCTCCCCAGGCACACTACCAACACGTGCCCATGACAACGTCTCACAGGCAGTTTACCCTACAGAGACTTGCTTGTTCACAGCCTGCT
Organism: Tetrax tetrax; assembly: GCA_009806455.1. NCBI lineage: Eukaryota > Metazoa > Chordata > Aves > Otidiformes > Otididae > Tetrax > Tetrax tetrax. The sequence continues at coordinate 143,046 of WHYT01016572.1, read as the reverse complement.
CTGTTTCTACATGGTGCAGGATTGTTTAGGGGTTAAAAAAAATAAAATAAAATAAATCTTCAACTCTTCCTGTAAGAGAAGCATAACTCACATCTCAAGTAGTTCAAGTAGTGTTTAAATATTTGAAAGGGGAAAAAACCTCCAAGTTTTTCCCAGTATATTGTAAATATGGATGCCCCAAAATAAAAAAGATAGCAAAGGCCAAAGACTGAAGAGAAGCCATCCAGCACTCTCCTTTTTGGTCTGTGATGAAGAAAGTATTCTGAGGCCTGAACTCTAACATTTTGTACTTTCTGCTACTGACCTGGAAAAGCAGCAAACATCAAAAGAGGACTTTGACTGAAGAAGACGTGGGACACAGAGAGGACAAAGACATAACCCATTAGCTCTCACATTTAATGTATTCAGTAGCTCTGAGCAGTAGCCTACAGCAAAAGACAATTCTCTCAGGTTACTGTCTGCCCTGTTCTTTGCTTTTACTTCAGAAAGCTGTCTCTTTTCATGTAATTTTCCCGTATCTCCTTCAGTTCTGCCTTCTTTCTACCTTTTGGATTCTGTGGCAAGGAGAACCATTTATTAGGTACTGACCTAGAAAGCAGAAAGTCATAGTATCATCTCAGACACTAGAGGAGTGCAATATATATGGATATTTTCCACTACAAGCCATTGTTCAGGCAAGAGGTATAGCCACAGCCACAAGGGCTTCAGTTGCACTGCATCCCCCACAGAGCAGCTGCTGAGCAAACGGCGACAGATGTGACTTCCCAGTTTTCTGCAGAAGGCAGGGGAACTGGTGAAAGATCAGCTCATCATCCCAGTCCCTTCATTAACAAAGGGTGGACTGGATCAAAAGAACAAAAGAGAGATCTGCCTGTGTCTATCAGAAGGCAACAGTGGACGCCCAGGAAAGAGTTTAAGAACAGGACAAGACACCCCTCCAGAACACATAAGGCAGGCGAGTAGCTTGTAGCTCAGCTCAGGAATCTCCTCAGAGGAGGTAGTGTATTTCATATTTAACTAGCTCACAAGGGAGCATCCCAGGTATGTTTACTCCCCACCAGTAGAGCAGCTTAACAGAAGTACAACAGCTTTGACAGAGAAGCCCAGAATTAACTCCAGTCTGCTCAGATCATCAAATGCTCTGTCCTGGCCCCTACTTAGCAGGCCTGTTTCTTCCTCCAGCCCTCCAAGGAGGAGACTGACTCAAGTGGAATCTATTGAAAATCTAGGTGTGCAAGGGCTACATCCACAGAGAGTGCTGTGGAGATGCAGCTCACCTCCCATCTCAACTGCATCAACACAGGAAAGGCTGTTTCTCAAACCAGGCCTACCTCAACCTGATAGACAGACCATCGGACTTCCCCAAAAGAACAGGAAGATCCAGATTCACATCAGTCTTTTGGTGTTTTTTCTTCACAATAATTTCAATCAGACTTTAGTTCTTCAATAGGATCTAAAGAACCTAGTAAATCTCACCTAACACTTGTTTTCTTTTAAAGCAAACAGCCTCTGCAAATTTAGCAGAGCTCCTTCCCAGCTGTTCTGGTCAGCATAGGACACTGCAGAATTGTTCCTTGTGCCAGATGGAAGAGGTATTGCTCCCTACATCACACAGGCAGGAAGGAATCCCCTTTCTTCCTTGCACAGGCAGCCTCCATGCTCCAATCTCAAGTCTGCTTCTTCCAGGAAAACCACCAGAGCATTTCCCCCCCACACTTTGCTAGGGTGTCTCCATCCCCTACCTGTGTTACCAGAGGTTGGCTCTATGATAGTGTCCCCAGGCTTCAAGATCCCAGCTCGTTCAGCATCCTCTACCATCCTCAGGCTGATGCGGTCCTTCACACTGCCACCAGCATTGAAGAACTCGCATTTTACCACTGAAAACAAAAAAAAACGAAGCAGAGTCTTAAACAGCAATTATTTGCTAAAGAGGCTGCTGATACCCAACATACCTGCAAGATCTGTTAACATGTCTGCCCAACTGACCTCCCTACTTTACAACATCAGAGATGGGGATTCAGTTCACAGCATCTCCACTGTTATGGATCACAGTAACAAAGCAAGTCTGGTACTTGATGCTGGCCACAGAAGCCAGGAGCCCATACTCTGTCAGTCTCTTCAAAATATGGCCTGTCCTTTCATCTCTCCTCTTTATTACAGCCCAGTCATTAAGATAAAAGCCCCCAGGCTCTTCCAGTGCAATAGCCCAGGGCAAGAGAACTCTACCAACATGCCTTGCCTCTGCCCTGCTACATTCTCTAGCCAAAGAGTTTCTGATTAAACTGGAAGTTTCTACCCTTATTCAGTCTACTCTTTCACTTCAGTACTCCCAGCACTGACCCCTTCAATGGTGTTAAATACCACCTTTCAGGACTCTGATCGGAGTCTCTGGATGTCTCCAGCACAGTTGGGTTTGAAACAAACTTCATTTGACAGTTTTATTCCTGTCATAATTTTCAATGATCTTTAGTAGTAACTGCAGATCTGCATTTTACACAGGCTGATGAATATGAGACACAGTCAAAAAGTTCATATGACTTTTTTAAAATAAAAAAAAATAATTTTCTATGAAAAAAAGTTTTACTTTTTACAAAATCAGAAAAGTTGCAGGAAATGTCCTCCTGAAGTACAAATTGAAAGATGTTTTAGATGACCACATCCTGAAAACCTGATAATCTGTCAAGGAAATAAAGGAATTTTTCTCACCATTTTCTGCAGGGTACCTGCAGTCCTCCTGTGCCCAGATTACATGGTGCTACCAGGACCACCCAAGTTTCTGAAACAGTGTTTCTTATTTTGATTTTCTGCCTGCAGCAGTACTCACAGAGTTCACACTTGAGCCCATAGTGCTTCCCAATCTTGTTGATTCGCACCAAAGGTGTATTCCCAACTTTATTCAGGATGTTTGGCAGGATTTTCTGAGGCTCTGGCCTGGTACACACACAAACAAAGTCAGTGTATTCACAGAAAGGGCCACAGGCAAGTCACACAAAAGCAACACAGCATTTCCAATGCTTTTTATTTCAAACAGCTTTCTCCCTCCCCTTTACCAGGCTAGTTATTTCAGGTATTTCAGTTTAAAAGAACATCCATTGGATACAAATTCACAAAACATCAAGTCCTTGATCCAAAACAAGGATTAGTCAGACATCAAGCCAAGTGCTGAGGCCAGAACGAAGTGCTCTGCACTTCCTCCTGGCATGAAGTAGCTTAGCACTGCTCACAGTCAGCTATTTTACAAGCAAAAGGAACTAACAGTGCAATCTTTCATCTAGTCAGGGAACTGCTTGCCAAGTTACTTAAAATAAGTTAGTTCCAGTCCATGTAGTTTCACATCTTTGGTGCAAAGCCCCTTGCATGCTTAATCTAGGTTCTTTGCTTTGCTTACACATGGAAATTAAGAAGCACCAGCATATCTACATGCTAAACAGCATCAATTTACATGAGTCATCTTTTGTTAAATCCACATGGCTCTGAGGGCACCTGAATTAGTGCTGTACTGAAAAATCAGCAAATAGAAGTAATACTTACAGAGTGATATGATTATGAGGGGAGGCAGAGAGGGGTTTCCCAAGCTTCCATGTGCATTTGCTAGGGGTATCAGGGCGGATCCACTCCCTTTCCTTCTCATTAGCCTTGCAGTTCTCATTGTCCACCGCACCAGGGAGAAAATATTTGCCAGAGGCATGAGGGCATGAGTTCGTACCCAGCTTCTCCTGGGAAGGAAGTATAGGCATTTCATCCTTGGGGTACGAGGAAGAAGAGAAGGAAAAAAAAAAAAAAAAAAAAAAAAAAAAAAAAAAAAAAAAAAAAAAAAAAAAAACGGAGAGAAGAAAGAGAAGGGGAACCCCCTCCCCACAAAAAAAACCAAGAGAGCGACTCATATGTTCTGCCGCAACAAGGTGAGAGCATCTTCTGAGATTACAAAAGTTATTCAAATTCTGCACCATGGGAAACCACACATTCACATTGTTGCCCCCCCTCTACAATAGCTAAAAATTATGTTACTAGTAAGTCCTTATTCTTGTCTCTGTCCCTTCACTAACATATCTATTTTCAGTCTAATGTTTCAGTATGCAGTTTTTCTGAGGGAAGCCTGAACAGAAACTATTCTGGTGGCAATTTTCAAGAGAGCGGGATTGCCTATAAGCTAAAAGAAGCAATGGCTACAAAAAGCTTCTAACACCCAAGCACAAGTTCTACCACTGACTACAAGAGATCCTGTCACTGTACCCGAGACTGGGTATAAGGGGAGAGACCATGGTATGTCTCAGGTAGAGGACTACCATCCTCAAGTGTCCCAGTATTATTTTTTTCCTTATATGAAAAAAAGTCACAACAAATGGGTATTTTAATGGTCAGTTGATGTTTCCACAGTACTGGGAAGCTGGGAAAGCATTTCAGCATAACTTTGATTTATCAGATCCTTAACATCAAAATGAGAATCTTGCACTGCAATGCTGAGTGCAAAAGTTCAGTACAGAGCCCTGCATGAAGATGACTTAAACACACTGAAGCATGTGCTTACTCTAACTAGCCTCCAGAAATATCAAGAAAACAGGACTAATCTCATGGGAGACACCCCTATCATACTAAAAGAAACAAGTCTCTGAAAAAAAAAACCTTCCATTTCAAGCAGAGAGGAAAACAGTAAGGCTACTTGGTGACTAATTAGAAAATGGTGCCAAAAGACTGCTCTGCTACTTGTGGTCATGAAGGAGAACTCTTCCAGAAAGGCTACTGGTTTCAACAGCACCTACCTCCACAACATCCCAGCAAAAAACCTAGAAATCTCTTGGGGAAAAAAAGATAGGGCTTTCCTAAATTCTGGAGACAAAAAGACAGGCAAGCAGTATTCCTCAAAGACCAGTGAGTACCTTAGATGCAGAAACAGGCCCTTGCAATATCAACTTCTCCATGTTCTTTGGTGAAGGTGACAGCACAGTGGATTAGGCTTTCTTTAGGTGACACAGTACTGTGGGTCACGAGACTGGAATCCTTTTCAAATCTGTAAATCACGCAAGTTAGGAAAAAATAAACAAATAAACAAACCCAAACTATCAGGAAACAGTTTCTCATAAGGGAAAAAAAAAAAGCTGCAAAACAAAGTGATGATGACTTGAATAAACAGCATTTAACAAAACAAAACAAAAAAAAACAAAAACAAAAAAAAAAACCACAACCAAGAGCAAAGGTATTGCACAAGACCAATGGAGGGTCTCCTGACCCTGTTCTTCCTGCATTAACCTTATCTTCCCTCTGCCCTGGCTTCCACAGCTCAGATCCAGTAAAGTAAGCAGAAAACTTCTCTACTGGACCGTTGGCAATTACGTAAGCTTGACAGCCATAAAGAGTCATAGAAAACACTCCTGTCCACAGGATATATACTTCTAGAGTCACCAAGGGTGAAAGGGCTTCATGGGGCCATCATCAAAAGACCCTCACACAACTTAGGAAAGGGGTCTATAGAGGAACATTTGCAGAGGCCTCACTGCCCTTGAGAAGACCTAAATCTCACTGGTTCCTCCCAAGACGGAATCAGTGTTGAATGCACAGTTACAGCAGTGCCGGATGTAAGACACCCAGCAAACACCTCAGCCACAAGGAAGCCTTCCAGCAGTCTTTTTGTTTCAGAAATTAGGATATATAAAATGGAAGCACTAAGTTTTTTTTATCCTACTCCAGCCGGTTTTCACAGAGCCTGCCTGCTCCTACAGCTAACTTCCTTTCCTTCCATTGAAGGCAAAAATCTGGCAGAAGTCTTGGAAAGCATGGTTTGGGGTTTTTTTTTGTTTTTTCTTCCAAAAATTTGTTTTTCTCATCACTATTTTGCAGCAGGATTCATGGCTCTTTCCATTACCAAATTGTGGTAGGCCTGGAAAGGGTCCCTGGCCTCATCCTCCTTCTTCTGACAAATACACAGAAAACAGATACAGCTTAGATCAGGCAGAGTTGATGGTCTGGTGACACATTGAAAAAAAAAAAAAAAAACAAAAAAAAAACCCAACCAACTCTGAATCACACGATCAGTGAACTTTAGCATTTGATCCTGCAAGTTAACACGCACCATTAACCAATATTGCCTTACGCACACCAATTCCCTTCTTACCCGCCAATTTGAAGAAAATGCCTAAGGCATTTAAACTGCCCTCCTTTAGGAAAAAAAAAAGCCTCTGAAAGTGCCATCTTTCCAGATTAAGGCTTGAAATAATTCTCCTTCTCTATATAGAGACTTCCATGCCACCAAAATGACATGATCCTACTTTATTTAGGTTAACACATGCCCAAGAGCCAAGATAGACTATGTCTTGTCCTAGACTACTGACCAGGACCAGACTGAGATATTTCAGTTCAAGAAATCTAATATCCCATAGATCTACATCATCTAACACCAACCAGTTTTTGTTACCAAAAATTAGTTTACTTCTAGTTCCAGAGCCAAATTCAGCCTTCATATCTATTTCCAGAAAGTGCCTGGTTCATTGTTCAGAATATCAGCACTTTGTTTAGTAAAGAAAAAAAACAAAACAAAACAAAAAACTGGAGAGGTTTCAAGGCTTCCTACAAGTCACATCCACATGCTCCTTCAGACAGCTGGCACGCGATACTGGACATAGACACCAGGTACCTCTGCTCACAGGTAACACTGATGATATTTATGAAGTCCATCCAACAAGGGTAGCTCACTGCCAAAGGATCAAGCCATTTCAACATGCAGGAAGCAGCAAGAGATTACAGACAGGAAAGAGCAGATTTTATTCATCTTCTGGGTTCTCATAAACAGGAGTGCAAAAATCAGACTTTAAACGACCAATCCCCTGTGTCTTTCAAGAGGATTCAAAAATGGAGGAGAAAAGGAGAGAACTCTGTTGCAGTAAAAGTTTCAGAGGTTTCAAAAAACAAGTACTTGTTCTTTGCATTGACAGCAGGAAAGAAATGTGGCTCTCTTCAAAAGTTGCCTTTTGGAGGATTTTCTCTGAACTGGGCAAGACAATACTCTCTCATTTCCTCTACCGTAAGGCAAAATAATCCACATTCCACTAACAGCAACACCCATCACCTCTTGAACTAGAAACAGCAGAAATGGAAGAAAAGCTATATTCATTGCCTTCAACTAAGCTGTGAGCTTCTCTCACATGTTTAGAGGAATGGCAATACTCTGCTGTTTGATCAAAGCTTTAATAATGGGTCTAGAACTTCAAACAGAAATAAGAGGAAAAAACTAACCACAAGCATTGCCATCAAAAATCCTGTCACCAAATACTAACCTTAAACAGCATCATTCACTGTAAGGAATATGAGCTCGTGTTTGATAAATCCCTTCAAATTAGTTTATTAGGCATTATTTTAAATAACCCCACACCCACCCAGCCCAAAGCAGACAGGTGTGCATACATACATTTATAAAGTCAAATTCTAACCGTGCTAGTTGAGAATCAGTCTCAGCTATAGTCAACTGAATCACTCAGGATTTTGTCCTTCTTCAAAATCCTAGGACAGACTTAGCTGCTCTCTGAGGGGAATTCTTACTACAGTACTCAGCAGAGACATAAAAGTATCTGCAATGGCTTACAGTTATACCTAAGAAACAGGTCAAGAGCCCAAGAGCGACTTGTCAGGTTCAGAACCAAGAGGAACACCTCAGATCTTCAAGCTCCTTTGGTGCTACTGGTGAGCTTCCTGACACACCACCCAAAACACCCAAGTGGTGCTTCCAGCTCTAGATGATGCAACTTCAGCAAAATATCGGGCAAAGTGGTCAGTTCAGGACATCCAAATTCCCCCCATGATCCTGCCTACAGCCCAAATCAGGCCACAGGAAGCTGGTGCATCTTTCTACTGGGGAGATCTTTGGGGAACAAAGGAAAGGGGTTGGATAGAAATCATGAAAACAGGATGACAGCAACTTCTTCACTACCCTGATTGTCTTCTCAGTCTTTCTTCTAGGAATGCAGACTGGGGAGATGGGCCAGGTGAATGGCAACCCTTCCTCTCTAACTGCAATTGAATGTTGCTCAAAAGAGTCTGGGGAAGATAAACTGCAGGAAGCATAGCCCATCTTCAGGAAAGAAACTCCATCAGCCTGAATTTAAGTTTGCTGTAAAAGGGAACACTCCCATGACCAGCTGGGGGTGTGGGCAGAGCCCAACTAGAAAAGCCTGACTAACTTCTGCCATTATATCTGCAGAGCACAAGGCAGAAAAAAAAAAAAAAAAAAAAAAAAAAAAAAAAAAAAAAAAAAAAAAAAAAAAAAAAAAAAAAAAA
>WHYT01016572.1:100250-112599 GCA_009806455.1 Tetrax tetrax | reverse complement strand
TTTTTTTTTTTTTTTTATTTGAAGACATGCTCCACTATCCCTAAAAAACAGAAGGGAAAGAATACCTCCAAATTAGGTCAAGACAAGAGCTAAAAATTTGAAACTTGTAGTCTATGTCCTACTAGTCATTTAAGGAGCAGCATCCCATCTAAAGGAAAGGGATAGTTTTTGTCAGATTCTTATAAAAAAGGCTTTATTTTGAACAAGTTTTCTCCATTTGGTTTTACAGTCTCAACATACATCATTTTCATGGACAAGCAGCATTTTCACAGAATAAGAGCCAAATACAAAAAAGAGGAAGCCACTTGGGATTAACAGTTTCAACCTAATTGACTCAGACTTCAGAAAATACTGTATGCTGTCACTTATTTGAGGTAAAGGAACTCTATAAATTAACATCCACTGTTTAACAGAAGAATCAACAATGTATTTCTGAGAAGTAGGTAAATTTGTGAAGAAGAGGTGGGGGGAAGAAATCTCTTACTCTAAGACATTGTGAGCAACAATAGAAGGGGGAGGTAGGATTTCCACTTGGTTTGTATTGGTAAACCAATACAGTTTGGACTACCATGGGTGTTTAATCAAATTTGTGCAGTTTAAATTTCAAATTTGATGAATTTTACTGGTAGTATAGTCTTAAAAGGTGAACCTAACTGAAGATATGTCATGAGCTTGGTTTATCTGCTGAATGCTGTCACTAGGTAATCATTCCATGATCAGGTAATGATCAGTGTGTTAGTTTTTTTTCCTTTGAGTATCCAGTCAAATCCATTGCTTTCAGTGCCCATTATGACATATTCCAGTTACATTGTTAATTTTTGGGTAGCTGTGCAATCAGACCATAAAATGATGCATTTCGTGGAATTCGACAGCGCTTTCTTAAAAAAAAAATTGAACTGGGGGAGAGATCAGCCTTCTGCTATCTGATCATGCAAAAATATACCTGCAGTTTAACAGGGTTTAGATCAACAGATGAAAGCTGTTACAGGGACACATTTACAATAGCTTAAAATTAACTTTTTTTTTATAGAGCAAATAGGCTTCTGTCATTCATCTGTGTAAATATGATCTTAAACCTTTTTAAATAGTATCCACATTACACTAGGTACTGTTTTAAAAAACAGAAAGACTATCCTCACCTTTTTGAGCTTGAGATCTAAATTAGCTCACCAACAAACCTAAATCTCACTGAAGAAAAAATGGAACTGGATTAACATCCTGCAAACTGCAAGAATGAAGTTATCAATGTTAAATTCCGAATGCCTAGCAGAAATACCACAGTTCAGCTACCTAATGCCAAGCACTGCTCAATTTCTTTGAGTGAAAAGAAAGCACAATTTGATTTAAGTACTTGCAACAAAACATAAGCAGTGAAGCCATCTTCACATAGAGATACATTTCTTTAAAAAGATTACTGGCAAAATAAGTTCCACAATCTGGCTGGCCAGACCATCCAATGCAAACAAAAAAAAAAATTCAAATTGAATTGGTGCAAGAATTTAGTTGTAAGAGGCAAAGCAGATTCATTTAGAAAAGCTCCTTTTTCAATATTATTTTGTTTGCCAACTCCCAAGCGCCAATGAGCAAAATGGTTTTATAGTTATTTTGGAGGCAGAGAGAAGCTGGTTTGCTAATCTGGCTATGTAATGCTTCCATATCTTTTCTATTTCTCTCCTTTTTTTTAATAATAATCAAGCAGCAGATTGATCATTTAGCAAGTTATCTGACTCAGAACTAAAAAAGCACTAGTAATTCTCTCCGTTTTTCTTTGAAAGCTGTATTGTCTTACATAATTTCATGTATACAAAGTTGTATCTTGCAGAAATGACCATTGACCAAAATTTCTTAATGCGTTGCACTTTGGGTAAAAGCAGACATGAATGACGTTACACTGCAAGTCAACCATTGTACAAATCGTCTCTCAAGATGTTCCAGCAACATTTCAGGTAGAGCTTTAACTCCTTAAGATATGCAACCTATGATATATAGCTATTGTGCAATTTAAACTCATACAGAAAAAGAAAGAGGTCTTTTTTTTTGTGAAGAAACTAGCATCTATCCGTTAGCTTTTATCGCACTTCAGACTATCAGAAAGTGAGTAAAGGTGGAGAAAAAAAAAAATATTTTCCACTACCATCCAATTAATTTCCTATGATCTTGAACACTAACAAAATGCTTTTCATTAAATGACAGCTAAGAGAACACAGAGTGGGGAAAAAAAAACAAAACAAAACAAACAAACCCAAACCAGTCTGTTAAGAAATTTGATCCTTGTATTTAGGACCTTACATTTCCTTCCATAGACCTAATGTATCATGTTGCATGGAATATTCTTTTTAGAAACCCTCACCTGCCTATTATGAATCATTGCAATAAAAAGATTACTTTTTTCCCCACACTGCAGTAGGCAACTCATTTTCCAGCCAAACACAAGGAATTTAGTTAAGAATAATTAAAAAAAAAAATTGTATTCTGGCACAGCCAGGAGTAACAACTCAAGTACTCCATGGTGCTTAGAAAATAGGCTTTAGATTTTACACCAAGAAACTGGATTTATTGTAAATGCCACAGTCACATTGATAGACAGAGCACAGACTTCTGGTAACAAACAAACATACATTTTGTAACTAAGCATTTCTACTTGGTAAATAAATGCATTTTGCACAGCCTTCCTTTTAAATGTGCCTAAACTAACCTAAATAAGCAGACAGCATAGCAGAAAAGGGAAACTTATGTGAGTAACTGTTTCTTAAGCAGTATTATTTTTACTATGTATATAATATTTTATATTATATACACACACATTTTCATCAACAGTTCAAATTATACCCAAATAAAAAAAAAACCAAACAAAACTGGCGCTCCTCCTATACATTTACCACCTTTCCCTCAGGCATAGTTAATCCAGGTATTTGTCAAGATAGAGGAATGACAGTTAAAAAGACTCCCCCCACAAGAAACAAGTTACACAAAGAATACTGTATCACTACAAATTTTTTATTCAGAAGCCCATCTTTAAAAAAAATCTCATTATGAACTTGTTTGGTCAAACTACAACACTTTCTAGCAGACATACAGTAAAAATGGCATGGCTCAGAATCGACCAGATCTTTCACGATCTCTTGATCGCCTCCTATCACGTTCGCGTCCTCCTCCTCCACCACCACCACCTCCACGACCACGATCTCTGGATCTAGACCGACGTTCACGGGACCTCGACCTGGATCTATGCCTTCAAAGAGAAGTTTAAACATTTTATTATTCCATCACATTCAACAATTTACTTACAGTACCACACAGTGGAACACTTAAGGATGTAAGCAATGAGGGAGAAGAAAGACAACGTGGTATTAGAAGGATTGGCAAATTGGCACTCAGGCTGCAAAACCATGTTTTACAAACTGAACAAACTTAACAGGAGTCAACATATACCATTAACAGACTCAACTGTTCACTGCCAGTCATCCATTAGAATGGGTGTGCAGCACTTAAGGAAAGGCAGAGCTCTATAGAGCAACCAAATGTACTGTTACACAGCTGTTTAATTTAAGCAGCAAAACAACAGGACACCTGTTTTTGCAGTTACGAACAGCTCGTGACAACACACAGCAAAAGTTTACAGCAGTAAGTCTACTCCTATTAAATCAACTGCATTAATTATAAATTACAGCTCAGTTTTGTTTTGGGTTTTTTTTCCCCCACATCTCTCCCCCACCTTCCAGAAGCCACCAATATTTGCAACCAACCTTCCCTGCACCTGAGGCTGATGACCTAAATTCAGGAAGAAAGCTAAAACCACCCAGAATGTGAGTTAACAAAGACAGCTACTATGGATTTATAGCTTATATGGCACTTGTCAAGAGAAAAGAGTGGTTTGAGTGTTTTCAAGCATTTTAGAAAGGTCAATTTTATAAAATAGGTAAACAGTACAGTTTTAAATAGGTGTAGAAATTACAGAGGAACTAAAAAGCTCAGGGAAATTAATGCTATAAGTCTTAAGTTTGCAGAATGTTGTTCCATGGTGAGATGTTTTGGAGTCAAAGTGTGTGTAGTGACAAATTTTACTATCATACACACATACATAACTCTTGCATACCACTGAGCTGTCCAGAATTACTGAATTAATCTATTATTCAAAAGTTGTGGTTTACCCTCTGTTTTTCTACTCAAAACAACTTTCACATTTTAATTCTATGCATAACTACTTCCAGGTCAGTCTAGTTTATACAATCTACCTGTGAAATCCCACTAAAAAAAAAATAAACTGTTCTTGTAATGTATCAAGCCTTACTGCTAGCCTATGACAGCCGCACAAAGAATTTAAATAGTACCAATAAAGACAAAACTGGATGGAGGATTCAGTTATTTTATTTGCTTTACCACTGACTGAAACTGGGCTATGGGTAGAACAATCACATTCCAAAGCTAAACAAATCTGATCTTTCTTGCAATAAAAGATTCAGATTCATAAAAGTCATCAAAAGGCTAATACAAGAGCATACTTAGTCTTTTTCATACATTATTGACACATCTTAAAAGATTATGCTTAAGTTTAAATTAATACTAACTGGGATATTTTGGGAAAGTATTAAGGCACAAAAACATGTGCCTAAGCAACACAATCTGTATTTTCCAAAGTTAAATTAATCCTCACAAATTCTAAGACATTGCCAATTAGAGATATTTATAGGAAAAATACATTCATAATCCCAGGCTTCTTCTGTGTTTGAAAAAGAAACCCTACAAAATTTACATATACAAAAGGAAGCTCAACAATTTTATATGCTTGTCCAAAACAGCAAGGTCCTAAAAGCAAGCAGATAGAATCCAGCTTAAAGTGAACCATCCACAAGACAGGTATCATAGCAACAGCAGTGGTAAAAGCCTTTCTACATGGTACTTTAATAAATAAATAATAAAATACAAAAATAAAATAAAATGTATTTATCACAATCTTTTTTTGCCATTAAGCAGAATTACTATTTCTTTGCTCTACTGAGAATTCCTATTAAGAAGGGTCACACTCTGAGGCTAGTGTTAATAAAACATGAGCTCAGTACAGTTACTGCTCGTTACTAACACTAAGGAATGAATGCAGGCTAGAAAAGTTAGCCATTAGCTGTTAAAACCAAGTAAGGTTGGGTCTTGAATGTCATCTATAGCTATGTCTGATTGTGCATAGTGCTGAAAGTGGCCAGTCTGATCCTGCCAAAATGCCCATTAGCCAAATAGCCTGCTTCTAACAGAGTGCAGGAGCAAATAATAATAATAATAAAAAAAAAAAAAAAAAAAAAAAAAAAAAAAAAAAAAAAAAAAAAAAAAGAAGAGGCATAAAGCAATACTCCCAAATAACGTCTGCCTGTAACACTGCTGTTTGGAGATTTGAACCACAGGTAGGGTTCTATGTACTTAGTAACTCAGTGACTATTCTTTTCCTTGAACCCTGCTTCTCAAAGCCACATCAACCTTCAGCATCCAAAGCACTGCAGGGCAAGAAGCACCATAACTTTTCTGTTGTAAACAAAGACCTATGCCTTTGTTCTAAACTGACATTTCAGCAACTGATCCTTAATTTACCTGTTTTAATCGTGTTTAAAAGCAAACTTACTTTTTACGACGACGCCCATACAACTCGCGTCTTAATTCTCGAGAAATGGGCTTCAAATGCATAAAGTTGCAGAAACCTCCTCGTGTACACTCTCTGAAACGGAATTCAAGAGACACAGTTAAAATTCCCAGCCCTACACCATATCTGCTTGCCCTAAGCCCTAGCGGACCTCTAGCCATCTAAAAGTTAATCACCTCTAACATTAAAACCAGGAAATTGTTCAGCATCATTTACTGACACTGACTCACTCCTCGATCAAAATCCTAAAAAGATGGCAAAAGTCAAGAGGTTGATTGCAGGTCCTCCATATCAACATTACCTGCAGTAGTTTTCTTTTTACACTAAGCTACGCATAAAAGCCACACCCAAGCAGCCACCTTGTCTGCACAAGCATTTCAAAGATACTGTCATGGGCAAGCAGGAAGTAACTTTTTACCCCATTTCATATTGACGGCAACAGGCCTCTCTGAAGTCGGTCACAGGTGAAAGCTCAGCATGAATGGGCTGTCCATTAAACCAGCGATTGTTCAGGTCAATCACAGCCTTTTCCGCATCTTCTTCACGGCGAAACTAAAAGCAAAGAAACATTTTCTCATGTTACCGTGAAGTAGATTGAAGATTGTGCGACATCTGAGGCTTAGGACTAGTAATCAAACTAGAGGCTACTTCAGAGTTCCTGGGACAGTCCATCAAAGATGGACTCGTAAAGATACCACCTTTCCATTGATTAGGACTCGGAGCTAATCACAACATTGGTATTTTCTCTTAATTATGTTCTGTTGGGTCTTTCAACTTTTGTGGCTTGTATTAAAGTGTATGATAGAAGATACTGTGTTTTCTTAGTGCAACTTTAAACAAAGAGAACGCTTAAGAGTACTTTCTAGAACACTAATGATCCAAATGTAATGGATTTTTTTCAAGCAATTAGGAGAAATCTGCATGAGAACTGAAGTTCTTATTCATTTAAATTAGAATTTACAAAAATCTGATTCTGTTTTACAATGAACATAAAATTTAAATTTGAAATGCCTTCCCACAGCTAACCACTTGAAAATTTTTAAAAACAGCTTTTATTTCTGATTATGACTGACATGGCTGAGAATTTCAGACGTGAAAATACTTTCCGGTTAAGGGAATGTACAGTAAAAATATTCAGACTCCCTCACACACCCCTAACACTGTGTACACACAATAAAATTTCTGCAGGTGACAACTTTGTACTCAACACTCAAGTGATAGCAATGATTTTTAAGAGTCAAACTTAAGTGCTCCAGTTTGCACCTTAAGCCACCCCAGCTACTGCCAAATGTGACTTGGTTATAAGATGTTTTGTTTAACTGGGAAGCTAGAAAATAAATGCACCTGTTTAAAATAAACACACCTGTTGCAAATAAATCTCTGCTCACAATGAAGGGCTTAAAAGGCAGTGTGGTGGGAAGGCAGATCCCAAATTAATCCTGACAAATTAACCAATGCAGTAGTGGTAACTGTTTGTAACAATGTAAGAAAAAAAAAGTGTCAATCTTTATGAAAAGGACAGATTTTTGACTGTCAAGAAAGCTTCTCATCTCTTAAAATTTATTTCAGATTCCATTCACATCTTCATTCTACTTTATATTGTGAAGTTGGAGAGGAGCTCATATCCTGAAAGGCTACTCTCTCAAAATCACAGAATCACAGAATTATCATGATTGGAAAAGACCTAAAAGATCATCCAGTCCAACCATCACCAATACTTCTCAGCTAAATCATATCCCTCAACACAACATCCAAACGTTTCTTGAACACCCCCATGGCCGGTGACTCCACCGCCTCCCTGGGCAGTGCATTCCAGTGCCTGACTACCCTTTCCGAGAAGTAATATTTCCTAATGTCCAGCCTGAATCTCCCCTGGCACAGCTTGAAACCATTGCCTCTAGTTCTATCACTGTCTACACGAGAGAAAAGGCCGACCCCTAGCTCACCACAACCTCCCTTCAGGAAGTTATAGAGAGCTATAAGGTCTCCCCTGAGCCTCCTCTTCTCCAGGCTGAACAATCCCAGCTCCCTCAGCCGCTCCTCATAAGGCCTGTGCTCCAGACCCCTCACCAGCTTCGTAGCCCTCCTCTGAACGCGTTCCAGGGCCTCAATGTCTTTCTTGCAGTGAGGGGCCCAAAACTGAACACAGTACTCGAGGTGCGGCCTCACCAGTGCCGAGTACAGGGGGACAATTACCTCCCTGTTCCTGCTAGTAACACTGTACTCAGTGTTACTAGCAGTCTCATTATAGGAAATGTAAAGCAAAGCAACTGTTTGCCTGTGGAGTCTGTTTCTCACCACCTTGACCTGAGGATATCCTTGTAGGAAATAACTCTTTCTCTTTCAGCTTATACAGACGCACAGGATTTTTTGTGGGGACAGAAGGCAATGAGTTTGTGATGCTTCTCTTTTCTAAAGAAGCTGTAGAGGCTTAGGCATTTCTCACTAAACTAGAGTTGTGTTCTGAAGCTCCACGAGTTCTGTAGTATGCACATGCACCCTACAGCTGTTGAGTCCATGATGGCTATAGGAACGAAGCACAAAGTAATTAATAAAATCCTGAAGTCATTCACAGGTATTCACTATAGTCCAGATATCACTTGCACTTCACATAAGACTTTTCTAACAGCATTTAAATTATGAGATCTTCAAAACTCCATACAAGGAATATCTCATAAAGATATGAAAAACTGTGTTTCAGGTCCCTTGAGCAGTAGCTATAATTAAAAGTATTGAGTAGTGATTATAAACTTGAACTATGAAAATAGTGAAGGAGAATCAGCCAAAATAAAAATCTTGATTAAACTGGGACTTGATGGGGAATAGCTCAGAGACTTCAGTAATGAAGTCTGTAATACAAGTTTGAAAGTCACAGATTGAGATTACAACAGGAGAATTAACGTCTTTCAGCTACCGCTGATTTTTTATTTATCCAAATTCCCTTTGATTTTACTCACAATATAAACGTAACAATCATCACAGAGTTTTGTCAACGGCAGGTTGCAAGAAATGACCCAAAGTTTGGACCAGGTGACTGTTCATTTAGTAAAAAAATCTGACCTCTGGAAATTGGACTAGAAATGTTGGATGATGAGCTTTTCTGTTTCTGATTGCTTTGGTAGGAATTACTGTGAAGTCAGGCTGTGCTTTGGCTTTTCATTTTTTTGAGCAGGGGCAGAAAGTGCTGAGACACACAAAAATGTAATGAAATGCCAGTGGTTTCTTTGCTAGCCAACTGCACTTATAAGCCTACAAGCTTGCTACATATGCAGGCCACATATGGACAAATGATTAGCTAGTTTGCTTCTTAGTTAATGGTCTGAATTAATTGGTAACATGAAGGAGAATCACTTGAATGGAGGACATTCTGTGCCAAAAAGCTTTTATGTGGGGACATAGTTAAACATGGCACTAATGCAAGATTTAAAAAAAAAAAAGACAAAACACACACATACAAAGCCTAAATGCTTCCAAGCCAAAGATCTGGTTTGTGCTGACCCAGCTTTGAACTTCTGAAGGAATGAATGAATTCTGATGAGCCAAAGTAGTTTTGTCCTTCATCTCTGAAAACAGAGTGGGGTAAATAACTATATTGATAGCTCTGCAACAATTTTATCATTACTGGAGCATGCGAAGTGGAGCAGAATCTGCAGAGGGGGATGAAAGGCTGCTCTGCCATAGCTAAACTTGCAATTCCTCCTGAACCTGGAAGGTCATCTGCCCCGCACTTTGAAAGGAGCCTCCCGCATTTTCAAGTGCTTTGCCACCAAATTTGTCACCAACTGAAATGCAGGATGATATTGAAATACTGAAAAAGTGGAAATTAATAAAGCTGGTGAAACAGGCTGTGAGAGGCAGCTCTTGCTGTAGTCTCTTCACTGCACCATTTCTTACTGACACGCTTACTACGGCCTCTGTCTGGGGCACTGGGTCTCCGGGGACTGGATTCTGCCCCAGCTGCACCCCTGACTTGCTGGATAACCACCTTCCACATTCTCTGCCTTGATTTTCCCAACAGTTAAAAAAAAAAACAACAACAACAAAAAAAAAAGCATCCATGCTCCTGGTTTTGCTGGTAAAAGGTAGTGTGAGCTTGAGTTCGTACGTGCTATATAAAGGCTAGGGATCAGTATTCTTTTTTTTTTGTTAGCAGCAGTGAGAAATATTTTCCATATAAAGAAACAACTGAGGACACGTTCGAGCTAGCTGAGAAGGCAGCGTTTTGTTCTACTGAGCTAGAGAGGCAATCCAGGTGCCAAGTTTTCTCTTTAAGCCAGCAGAAACGTTAACACAGGCATGGCAAAATAAAACCCCAGGAACAGCGGCTGACTTTCCTCTCCACATGCTCAGTTCAGCATGCTACTTGCAGGCTCAGAAAACTTCAGGTCCATATCTTCCAGTCAAGCCGAAAGCCTCTGTGATGAGACCTAAACACTAACACGAGACAGAGAAAAAGCACAATAGGGAATCCCGTGGAAAATGTTAATTCTCTGAAACACTTCAAGAAGAATATTTAACTGCAGCTACTGCTCAAGCAGAGTGATGACAGGGATTTTAGTGCATGACTTCAATTTTTCAGAACTCAAACACAAAACCTCTAACTGTGGGGTAAACTGAGCTCTGCCCTCCTAACTTGCAGGCTGAGCAATTGCAGCCTTGAGGCTGGGAGAGGAGGAGCCCTGGAAAACAGCTCGGATTTAAAACCTGGAGCTTCCACACAATCTTTGCAGATCTCCAGTTGAAGACCCCAGAAAAAGCTCAGCCAGAGAAAAGCAAAGTTTTGCTTTCCACAGACACATCTGCTTTGCGAGGCGAAAAAATAGGCCGCTCTGGATGCAATCTGGGAAGCAGATTACAATAGCCCTGCTGTCAACTCTTTCTCCAAGCAAAGTCAAACTGGCTGCAGCACAACAACAAACCTTTGCAAATGTGACTGTAGAAGACATAATATTTTTCTTATTTCCTGCACAACATAAAAATGCAGTCTTTCCAGGTTGGGATCAAGCAGAATTACAGCCTAACGCAACCTCTGCATGTCAAGGTGACAAAGTGGACAAAGCGAACATGATATGGTGACATCCTAACAATAGTCATGTAAAACAATGATAATAATATCTCCTGCAGAAAGAGCAGTTGTCA
Organism: Tetrax tetrax; assembly: GCA_009806455.1. Taxonomy (NCBI): domain Eukaryota; kingdom Metazoa; phylum Chordata; class Aves; order Otidiformes; family Otididae; genus Tetrax; species Tetrax tetrax. Next base: position 101,834 of record WHYT01016572.1, on the reverse strand, counting down.
GGGAGCTTTAAAATGCCACGGTCCCACTAATCCCTCACCTTTGATTTTGACCACAATGAAATAATATGCAGACTATGACAAGGATAATCTTGACCTTCACCTAACAATCAGTTATCAATTCTATACCAAAAAGCAGATCTGACATATGACTGTAAGCATAGGCATGTTAAGACAAGTACCTTTACACAAATTAATAAATTAATAACTAAAGTTCTTAGCAAAATAGAGTTAGTAACTGCATAAACAGCTGAAACCAGTATTGCCTCACTGACTCCTGTATCTGACCCAAATATAATCCTCACAGCTCACTTCTAGGCTCCTAAAATAATTTAAAAAGAAAAAAGAAATCAGCAAGATGGCTCATAGCTGGCATACTGGCACAGACTAACAGACTGACCTTCAAGATTGAACATTATGGCTTACAAGGGAGGCTCTACCATTCCTGGATTTGTGGTAAAATGGGCACGGTAACCGCTGTAAACCACACGTACTGCTCTTAGTCAGGGCACAGAATTGCAGCTATGATTAATTTATGCTATTTGACCAAATTGCTTGACATTGTCATACGTATGTGTATATTTATTTCTATGAATCCTTGCTCACAAGCCAAGGAAATAAATATAAACTGTACATGTAAAAGATAAGGCACAAGTGTCAGAGAGAGAAAGAAGTTACTTTCTTAAAATGTAGCTCGATCAGCCCATTTATTAATCTTAGAGCTGAACTCTTCTGCCTTGCTAGTGCTGTTTGTTCACAAGAGCTGAAGAATCATTGAAAAAGAAGCCCACATGCCTCTGATAACAAACTACAAGGAAAAAGACTGAACAGTTTAATAAAATTATCTCGATATTCAGTCAAAAGATTGCATGTCGATTTGAAAGATCTCAGTAAGAATCTAAGGCCACTGACAGAACAGGAAATATTGAAAGAAAAATCCATTTAAATACCAACATCAGCAGAAAATCACTAGAAGCTGCTTGTTAAGCTTAGTGTCATTTTAAACTTCAGATACTTTCACTTGATACCCAGCAGGAGGAAAATTCCTATGTATCTGTGAAGACATTGCTGTTTAAATAGGTGTCAGAAGCTTTTTAGGTACAAATGGAAACTGAGTTACAGATTATGATGGTTTAGGGATTTGAGTGGTGTATAATATCAAAAACTGTATCTGAGAAAGAATGTAGTGTTGAAAATAATGATCTTCAAATTCTTTAACACTGAAACTTTTAAGTTGTCTAAAACTAGATATTTTTACTTTTGTTATTAATGATGTAGAAGACTATTAAAATTAACTTAAAAAAAATTAAAAATTTGAGATTTTATTTTTCATCTGCCTATGTATTTTTCCCCATGGCCTTACAGTATTTTGTATTACTTTGCATCCTTTTAATTCACACCCTCCAGAGTGTCTAATGCAATTCTTATATAAACTCAGTCTGGTAAAACTCGATCCACAAACATAGCAGACAAATCATCAGAACCATCAGCTACAAAATGAAAGTCCTATACTCCACCCAAAAGCTAACCTACCTGCTGGTTTCCACACACCCTCCAAAAATGTGAAAAAAAAAAAAAAAAAAAAAC
>WHYT01016572.1:82386-92736 GCA_009806455.1 Tetrax tetrax | reverse complement strand
GTGCTCCAGACCCCTCACCAGCTTCGTAGCCCTCCTCTGGACACGTTCCAGGGCCTCAATGTCTTTCTTGCAGTGAGGGGCCCAAAACTGAACACAGTACTCGAGGTGCGGCCTCACCAGTGCCGAGTACAGGGGGACAATTACCTCCCTGTTCCTGCTAGTAACACTGTTTTTGATGCAAGCCAGGATGCCGTTGGCCTTCTTGGCCATCTATACATATACATTAATTTTTAAAATTAAAAACCAATAAACACCACCCCTACTGATTATATAAACATATCTCTCTTTATCCTACCTTTACGTATACATTTCCAACTAGATGATCTCCAAGGTTATCACAAACGTTCATCTCCTCAACTTCACCATATTTTTCTTCCATTTCTGTGAAGACCTCCTAAACACAAAGCAACCAATGAAAAGTTTGCAGCACATTAGTTAGAAGTACAAAAGTAAGAAGTACTGCATTTAGCTGTCGTAAGTACAAAAGAACACCTCCCTTAGAAAAAGCAAAACAAAACTTCCTTTTTTTCACATTTCTGATTTTAAAATTAGTACTTGTTTGGCCTGCACTGTGTCCATCTCTAAGTACAGCACTAACAGGATACAATAAAAAGCTATGGAAAACATGAAGCATGCAGTATTTATAGAATACGTAAGATGCACTGAAAACACTTACATGTAAGCCTTGATGCTGTAGTTTTACTTCATTTGCTTTTATACAACTAATTAAGCTTATTTTAAATTTACAGAAGAGAAGGGCATTACAGAATCAAAATGCTACATCGCTTAAGTTGCTGATTTTCAAACAAAGTCTACTATAAACAGTAAATTAAAAAACAAACTAATAAAAGGTGGTATCAGGAAATACCTAGCACTGAAAGTTCTAAGTTTTAGAAGAACACCTGAGGAAACAAGTGCTTTTCTCTGAATCCATCTAATTGTGCTATATACAGAACCTAATTTGTTTGCGTCGACAAATCCACAAACACTTTAATGCATTTTTTTAATCTTATACATACCTCAAAGAATTCATCATAATGTTCCTGCATCTCAACATCGCTCACAGCACCTGTAAAAAAAAATAATCAAGAGTCATATTGATTACAGCCTGCAAATAAGGAAGAAGAGATTTTGATCATACTACAAAACAATCTAGAGAGGCCGTCTGGAGCACAAAAGACATCATATAGCATGGAGCTAACTAATAGGAATATTAAAAATAAGTATGTGTGAAGAGCTTTGAGTCCCCAAAGCAATATGTCAAAACATTACATTGACATGATCAAATCAAAACAAGTTTTAATCAAAAGCAAACTTGTATGCCACAAATTTAAAGGAAGGGGAAGTTGATTCCTTTGAAGTATCACTTAAATTTAATATACAATCCCACCCTCTATCTCCCACAATTTTACCTAAACAGAAGGCAAGTGCTTTGTCACATTTGCATGTTTTAAAGTATGGTAACAATTTAGTGTTCCTCTTTCTAAAGGCAGAATTTCACTTTAACATGTCCACCTCTCCAGCACATACAGTAAAATTTGAGAGTTCACAATGTAACATAGCCCAGATTTTTTTTTTTTAATTTGCTCAAAATAGTTATTGAAATGACACACTTTTCTCAGTGCCCTCAAAGAGGGGTACCATAACGCTTTGCAACAGAGAGCAAATTTCTAATTTAATTTTGAATATAACTTAATTTTTCTGTAGTCCTGCAGAACACCTTTTAGTGCAAGACAAGCCAGGTTGGATTATTTTCATGCTCGAAGCTGGACTTTACAAATGAGCGCTGCTTGCCTGCTGCTATAAAAACCAACGCAAGTTCGGCTAATTTTTAAAACCTTTAAGAATATAAAAATGACTATTATTTATTTCTTCCAGTCTTCAGGATTTTAAACTACATTAAGCTGTATACATTAAAGCCTCATGTAATAGCTCTTCAGCAGTTAAGTGGTTTATTAAAATCAAGCGGAGCAGTTTTAAAATGAACCCCGCATTTTATGCTATAAAATATTCTAGCCTTTAAATTACAAACACTACTGTTTTAGTTCACAGAAAATGGAAGGCAAGAAACTGAGCCATCAAAGCAGAGTTTATTCACTTTGGGCTGCTATGGGGGAAAAAAAAAAAAAAAGGAAAAGAGACACTTTTGGGCTCACTCATTTTTGGCTAATATTACCATTTGGACAAACTCTGCATTTTTCTTCAAAGGCTCTAACATTAACCAGCCACACTCTCTGGAACTCTAATAACTTTTCTTCCACTCAGCTCATCTTCTGAAGAAGGCTAAGAGGGGCATTTATTATATAGTTTAGGCTAATGTTTCTGAATTTGAAATATGTTTGTTTTTCAGAACTTTCTTCTTCCCCACGGTTATATAGCAAATTAAGGAAATATCAAACATTAAACCAGTATTTCTGCAGTTTAATACTTAACTATATTCTCAAGGTTCTGCCAACATCACTGATAACAGCTTACTAACATCTAAGTTTGTTGGTTTTTTTTTTTTTTTTTTTTTTTTAAGGTAACAGACAGGGGCTCTGTGAGCCACACTGGGAATAACTACTTTTTACCAGATGGACAAGCGCTAAAGACTTATAAGGAGAGTCCATTGTCAAATCAGGAGATCATAAGCAACAGTTAGTTCGTTATTACTTGAATGTCCTTCCAAAGTGGGAAGCATACATATGCACAGGCTTTACAAACATTCATATTCCAGGGCTACTGGTATCTGAACCTTGAGAAGCCCAATTACTAATTAAAATACTTAGGAAAACTATTGCTGTTCAAAACTAAGGTTAATCCTCTACGACGGCAACAGAAAGGAAGACAGTTAAGCAACAACAACAAAAGCATTAAATAGCTACCCAAGTTATCCATTTAAAATACATGCAGTACTTAAGTAGGGACAGTATAAAAAAAACCAGGGAGCCAGGAATTTCAGCAAACCTACTGACAACAGAGCTCCAGCTCTACCACAGAAGGTACAGTTGGGCTCTGTTAAGTATCTACCCACTTGTCAAGACAAACTAGAGTTGGATACCGGCATTTACAACGCTAGATTGTACAGCTGCAAGAGCCTTGAACAGATCCTCTATAAACAGCTCCATAGACCAAACTGCTGTTAACTCTGTGCAAATTAGTTACCAGCGCGTTGAGAATTTGGGGACAGAGTGGAAATACCCAACTGTACATCTTTTGGTTTTACTAAAACAGCATTAACTACTAAGCATCTGCAACAAGAAAGCCTACAGACCAATAGAACTGTTTAAGCATCTAGACAAACTTACATAGCTCATTAAGTATCTAGCTTGACTGTGTTACAAAACACTCAAATTATTTAAATTGGGCCATTATTACTTTTAGAAGCAGAAGAGACAGTGTTGACTTTTAAGTTAGTGGCTGATTTCACAAAGCACATCTAATCAAATGCTGGTAACTAATCTGAACTAGTCTATAATCCAACAGTCAAAAAAGGAATAGCCAAACAAAGCTTTATTACCACACAGTCAATATTCACTTCAACAAGAAATATTAGTTAGAAAATAACACAGATCCTTTTTGGTCCTAAAACTGGTTGGTTTGGTTTGGTTTTTTTTTAAATCTTATTCTAATATTGATGATTCAATCACAATGATATATCAGTAATCGCAGATCAACAATCCTGGTCATTTAACTTCTGCCAGTCTCACAGTACGTGTGTTTTCTTATGCCCATTCCTACCTCATAAGGAGTCATTAAATTAGTTCATGACCATACCCAAATGCCTTCCCCTCCTCAAAAGTATTTTAAAAAATATATTTTCCTAGGTAAATATGCAACTTGGTTTTGGAATTGCAATTGTAAAAGCATGGAAGGAATTTTAACCATGCACCTATCCAAAAAGGACAGCTGCCAAAGGGAAGTGCTTGTCAGTCAAAGTGTATTCTTCCAAAGCAGACTTTAAATGGAAGCTGCATTAACCTAGGACAAATCTCTGCATGCAGTCTGAAAAGTTTCAAATTCAAGTTCTCTTAACATTTACAGAACAGAAAACTTGTTCTGGATGAAGTCAACATGTCATTAGCCTGCTCTTTTAGACAGTGTAACCTAATGGCTAATACAAGAAAAATACAGAAAAACATTCCTAGGATGAAGGCAACTGGCAGGGAGAAAGGCAGAGGGAAGAAAGTGGTGCAACCAAGACTGCTTTACAGGGAAAGTACAATTTCAATCCTTTTTGATTTAATAGATGATATTCGGATTCCCCTCACAGTTTTGGGAAGAGAGGAAGGTGAGCAGGACAAAAAATTTTTGAGGTTTTTGGGAGGTTTTCTTGGTTTTGAGTTCTTTTGGTGTGTTTGTTTTAGACACATTTAACAAAACGTGGTCAGTTTGATCTGTTAAACTAAAATGGTAGACCAGCTTAAGTCGACACTGAGCTCTGACAATCAAGCCCAGGGAACCAGTGAAGGAACTTGTATGAACTTACAGCGCAAACCGTCAGCAGACTGGGAAGAGTTTTGAGGGTTACGGTAAATGTTCAAGAGGGCAATGGTCTGAAATACAAAACGCAACAACTTTATATTATGGAAAATAATTTTAACAAGAAACCGGTTTCCTTTAGGGTCGCTTTAGCCGAGTCTGTGCTGAAAGAGAGGTGGTTATTCTCTCCCAAGAAGGAGAACTTTCACTTAGCTGGTGACCTTTCTGAATCAACCTAACACTGTAAAGTAATAGAGATCTCATGATACTCCATTATTGTATTTTTTTTTTTTTTTTAAGATTTTATTCACAAATATTAATATATAGGGGTTTTGCATGATTTCAAGCAGGTATGTAATAGATGGAGTCTAGACATGGTATTCAAATTAAAAGCATAGTAATTTTTTTTTAATTTGGGGCTACTGAATGGTTACTTAACAGCAAAACTCCAGAAAAGGAAGCAATACAATAATTACAGCATAACATGAAATCTCCATTTTCCTAAAAAAGTTAAGATGAAAGAAAACCCACAGTTTTGGGAAACTTACCGTGCATCACATATATACCTATTTTTTTTTTTGTTTGTTTGTTTTGTTAAATCAAGAATTTGAGAAATGTCTGCAGGCTAACCCTTTAAAAAGAATGCAGTGTTATTGAGAAATCAAGTTTCACTTTGCAGTGCAAAAAAGAATCTGCATCAAGTCCATTTATGCAGTCAATTCTGCATTCTGAATTGCACACATTTGACAAGTTCTTGATCTATGCGCAAGAAGAGTTCCATCACTTGTCCTGTTTGCAACAGCTTTATGTCAGCAGCTCAGAAGCCAACATTATTTTCTCATAATTAGGAGTGGGCTCTTTAACACCATTCTTTAAAAAAATTTCTCCAACTGTGGGACTTACAGTGTGAGCCGTCAGCCGTCTGTGCACTGTTTTGGGGGTTACGATAGATGTTTTGAATCAAGATGGTCTGCGGGGAAAAAAAATAAAAAGGGGAATTCTACTGGCTGCTGTGCATATAATAGACAATTGCAAAGAGACAACTTGTTTGCAAACAGCTAAAAGTAATATTTTATTCTCAAGACTTCCTTTTGTATTTGCAGAATATCTTCCAAAACTGCATCCAGACCATCATATTATGAAAACAGTTTTAATTAACCACCAAGAAAGAGCTGCATTTGTCGCAACAGCTATCCTCAAAATGGGAATTGTGAGGCACAGTAACCTAAAATGTCAAACTACGTGATATCATGGAGGTGTCTAGCTTTCAAGACCAGATTCAATATTCTACGTCTAGGAAGGGGGGAAAAAAAAAAAAAAGAAAAAAAAAAGTGTTATGTGCACAGCATATACTACATAATGCCACAGAGTCTAAAATGTTACACCAGACAGTAAGGTTTTCAGGCAAGAGCTACGTCTCATTTTGTGCATTAGGAATTTCTTGGTGGAATTTCTGTTTAAATAATATAATAGCATCATAGGTTCACATGTTTCCGATCCTTCAAACAAGGACAATATCCTTTTAGCCCTTCTGCTTTTTACTTGAAGAATTAGCCCAGGCAGACTTGAAACCTTACATTTGTACCGTTCTTCTTAAAATCAAGTTGTCTGAAAAAACAAACCATGTTTAAGTTAGTAAACTAATATTACAAAAAAAATCCAAACGTCCATATCACTGTAAGCAGCTCAAAAATTAAAATCTGATTACTTAAAGTACAAGTTCAATGTTAGTTAGTATGAATTGCAATCCCCAAGTAAAATTATCTTACACATTATTATTAGTCACAGTAAAAATTCATAGCTTAAAGAAGTCACAGGATGAGCAGTTTCATACCTACATATGTTTTACACGTTAAGTGGGCAGCAATCTAACATCACATACAAAAATCACATACTTGTTTTATAATGGGTATGGTTATACCAACCAAAGCTTTGCGATTCCGTGTCTCAGGTTTAAAAAAAAAAAAAAACAAAAAACCAAAAAAAAACCCCACCAAACTGTTTTAGCCTACAGTTGGAGAGAGCCAGAAACACGCATATACAGCGTTTCTGCTGATTGGTAGTAATTTGATCACCCTCAACTGCAGGACCTTTCCTAACACAGCTCTTGTACAGAGTGGCTGCATCAGCAATAGCCACACAAGATAAAAATACCGTGCCGGTAACTTCACATTAACAGGACAGATGCTCTTCTGTATTCTATCACAGCTGATTATCAATCTGCATACAAGTAAAGATTTCTGTAGTGAACCCTACACCTCTGCCAGGTACGTTAGAGATGTTACGTTACAGTACATCTGCCAGGCTGGATCCTTTAGCAGTCCCAGACATCACTGCATGAATCCAACATGCCCCGATGACCCACTTCAGCTGGCACTGCTAATCGCAGCTGCTAAAGCAAAGCTAAAGACTGCACTGACAGAGGAAATCATCGCTGCATGTGAATTTTTTTTTAAGAAAAGGTGTAGTTTAGTTTCTGAGGGTTTGGCTTTTTTTTAAAGACAACTACTGTGGAAGTTGTTTAATTTAGAAATATTTTCTAGTAGCCAATGACCTAAATTCAGGTCTCTAAACAACCAATCACATTTCAGAATACTCTCCATGTAGGTCAGCAACATGGAGTAGTCTTGAAAATGGACAATGTTCTTTTTGACATACAGTATCTACATTAAAAAATACTAAATTCCCAGAAGTGGAAAATTGTTTTTGTAGATGAAGCACGAGCGGTCGTCCCTACTGATTAGTAACCTAAACAGTCGTCCCCTCGCAGAACTCCCCTTGCCCGCTCAGGCACTCGCAAAGTTTAACTTCATGAGCAGCACTGCTCTGAATTCCAGTCACATGCATAGTACTTGTCCCCCTAATTCTCCCCAAAGCAACACCGGCCCACCACGCTCATCAATTCTGCTCCAAGTTAGCTAAAATTAATGTACAGAGGACTCCACTGCTCTGTAAAGTTTACCTCTGTAGGCAAAACTGCTGATAATGCAGCAACTTTTCATAGGCACTACTTATCATACATAATATTCCCAAAGAAATCTGTTTACCTGTATACCTTGACAATCAGCAGTGACAGAAAGTGGCAGAGCATACAGTTCACCAGGAATATACTTTCTGAAAACTACAGAGCTTATAATAATAAAGACCCTATCACCCACTGCACTTTTTTTTTTTTGGCAGACATGCAGTCGCACATCATGTCTCTAACAATATTCACATAGCCAAAGATTAAATAATATGTTAAGTCACCTGACACAGATACCCTCAGCAACCAGGCAAGTTGTTTTCAAGAAACAATTCTTTCACTTTCAAAAGAAACATGTAAGTTACTCTTAAGAGCCTGGGCCAGAGAGCAAAGGTAAGGACAGATGAGTAGCTTTTATCTATGAATTAGTTTTCCTCTGTCATATGCATAAAAGACTTAAGTTCACACCTTTGAGATAGGTGGAACACGTTGCCATTGTTTGTGATTAAAAAATCTGGGATGGTTTAAGTGCCTAAACACCACTGAGAAGGCACACTCACCTGAAAGTTAGCACTGGTTGGTCTCTACTACAGGCAAGCTTACAACAGCATCGCTTCCTGCAGCCATTAAGGGTGACAGGAGATAATTAGAAATGCTGGGAGAAGTAAATGGAATACCCCCAAAAAAAGCAAAAACCCATATAAACTGGGGCCAAAAGTGAACTAGTTAATCTGGAGCTTGGCAATTACTCACTTGTATCTCAGAATCTACGTTTTAAAGAAGCAAGAATATCCTTGCACAAGAATGAGAAAACAAAATGAAAACAAACCTGGCTAAATGTTGGTTTGTTGTGCAACCGAGAACATCTGTCTCCATGACGACAAGCTCCAATTTTGAAATAAAATGAACAGTTGACTCTGCAAGCAAAAAACCCAAAGTAGTTACTTATCAGAACACAAAGACAGAACACAAATATGCAATTCCTATAAAATATATGCCCTAAATGCCTTTATCTTGATGTGGAGAATTAACACGGGGGGGGGGGGAATCAAAACAGCATAGGAAAACATTACAGCAAATCTGTTCATATTCATTCCTCTTTACCCCCAATTTACAGCAAGTCATCTAATCAATTTCACCCACTACTCAACACCAAAATGTGTTCATGACACCACCACAGACAGAAGGGATCACTACTGTTTTACCCTTCCGGTTCTCCATTCTTATTTTTCTACTGGTTTCACTAGGTGATAGGATGGGGAATAATATGAAAACCAGTCCGAAAAGTTACACTAGGAGCTATATGGTTATGTCTTAGTTCATGCAAGCCCCTAGGCTAGGCAATATAACATACTTTAAAGTTGATACAGTTGCACCCACCTAATGTTTTATAAACCACCTGTTTAAAGTTATACTCTAAGGGTAATTCAGACTGCTGCCAACACAGTATTTGAAATAATTCAGATAAGAGAAAAATCCCGTTACAGAAAGAATACGCATAGGAAAAAGAAATTCATTTAATTAAGTAATTTCCATGAATGCAGTTATAATTTTAAAAGGAAGCATTTAATTTTTTTTTTAAACCACAAGCTTTTATTGAATTAACTATCATCTCATGACACCTTCAAAACTATGCTGGTTTAGGAGTGCCAATAAAACTCCCACATATAAGCGTGATTCACATGGAATGATGAAAGAAAACCATAAAGGAGTTTAGTTACCTTGACTGGGAAAACTGAATGCAAAATTCTGAAGGGCAAGAAAACTATTACAGGCTATATATGGGTAAGTGAAATATAAGAATTCTCCTGGAAGAAAGATTATTATTCCCTTGCTCATAGTTAACACCAATTCTTTCCACAATCCTGTGTAACCAACTCATGGAAGGGAGAAATATTAAAGTACTAAAGCATATCTGATATCTAACAAAACATTCTACTGTGAAATTGTAACATGCTTACTCTTCAGTACATTTTAAAAAATATATATGTAGCATTACAATATACTTACTGTCTTTTCTGAACTCTATCCTGAAACAAAAAAAAAAAAAAAAGAAAACCCTACCTATAAAATTTCCAATAGCACCTCCAGCTTCAACACCTTCTGGAGAGTTCTGCTTGCTTTTTTTTAACAGAAAATAAGATCAGCACAGGAGTTTTGTGCCTGCAGTACTGGCATATACCAATACTGTTAAACTGTAATGCATTATATCAGAAGGGATGCTACGGTAACAGAGCTCAAGAGAGGCTTCCGAAATTGCTTTTCTGACAGACGAGTGAATTGGAACTGGCATGTAGCGCTACAAAGCGGAAGGAAAACAGAAGCCTCATGGCCAGGGGCTGACAAGAGTAAATCAGTCCAGCGGCACACCGATTCCCCCTTTCATTTTTACGAGTGGAAAAACACGTTGGTTTGGTCAGGCCGACGGTGACCAAATTTTCGTTAGGAGGGTTTTCTAAGTACGCTTCCAACAACCAGAGAAACTAGAGGCGTTCCCGACGCGTGGAAGGCTGCAGGCAGAAGCCTGAGGATCAGGATGCAGCAGTCGGGGAAATCCTCCGCACCCTGGGGAGGGGGGAGAAATAACCGGTCGCTGTCCTTGCAGCAGAGCGGAAGCTCTCCGGCTGCTGCAAGGCGCAGAGACGCGAACAAAAGGGGAAGGGGGCGGCCCTTTTCTGGCAGGGGGCGGCGGGAAGCCCGGCACCCAGCGGCGCCGGCCGCTCTCGGAGAAGCGCGGCCGCCGGGGAGGAGGTGGGGAGGGGCGGGGGACGGCAGCGCGCCATGAGGCGCGGGCACACCCGCATGGCGGCCGGGAGGGAGGAGGGAGAGGAGAGGAGAGGAGAGGGGGAAGAGGGAGGCCCCGGGGAGAACAGACCCGGCCCGGCCCGAGAGGGGGAGAGGCGAGGGAAGCGCATGGGCGGGGC